>ML276357.1:3008-37061 GCA_005239495.1 Nicotiana undulata | reverse complement strand
CCCCCAAGTTCCTCATATAGCCGACAAAAAGCAGTAGTCTTAGCCTCTATAACCTCTAATTTCGCCTCCTTCCTAGCCACCTTATATATTTCTCTGTTTGCTCTCCTCTAATACTCGTCGATGCTCTTTACTATCTTAATTTAAGCCGCTTTCTTGGCTTCCACTTTACCTTGGACCACATTATTCCACTACCAGTCACCTCAGTGCCTGCCATAGTAACCTTTCAAAATGCCCAACACCTCTCTTGCTGCCTCCCTTATACAGTTCGACGCCTCCGTCCACATAGCGCTAGCGTACCCACCACTCTTCCAAGCACCCATATTTGTCAGTCTCCCCTACAACTCCTGCGCATTATCCTTAGACAAATCTCCCCACCTGATCCTCAACTGACCCCGTACAAACCTCTTATTCCTCTTCATCAAGATATCGACGTCCATCACCAAGAGTCTATGTTGAGTTGCGAGGTTCTCACTCGGGACCACCTTGCAATTATCGCACAACGTCCTATCACACCTCTTGAGAAGGAGATAGTCAATCTGGGTCTTAGACACCATACTCCAAAAAGTAACCAAATGTTCTTCCCACTTCGGAAAAATTGACTTCAGGATCACCAACTCATAAGCTCTAGCAAAATCAAACACTGAGGTACCATCCCTGTTCCTATCACCAAAGTCGAAGCCACTGTGCACCTCACCAAAGTCACTAGAAAACGACCTAATATGACCATTGAAATCACCTCCTATGAATAGCTTCTCCGTAGGCAGAATACCCCGCACCACCTCATCTAGCGCCTCCCAGAAGCACCTCTTAACCTCCTCATCCATGCCTGTTTGCGGCGCGTAAGAGCTAATGACATTTAGAGTGCTCCCTCCAACTACTAGCTTAATCGCCATCAATCTATCATTCACCCATCTGACCTCTACCACCGACTCTCTAAGCTCTATATCTACCAAGATGCCCACTCCGTTCTTGCCCTTCACGACTTCGGAGAACCACAATTTATACCCGTCTACATTCCTCGCCTTCAATCCTACCTTCCTGGTCTCCTACACACATGCTATATTGACCCTCATCTTCTGGAGAATCTTCGCCAGCTCTATAGACTTACCCGTCAATGTCCCTATATTCCACGATCCAATTCTCAACCTACATGCTACCTTGTTCCCTTTACCCCCTTTCACTACAAGAAAAATGCTTAATAGCGAAGGGAAAACTAGTCCCTAAAAGTAAGGAGTTGGTCCCAAATGCGCAATAGCGACCAGCTAATCTGGTCCTTATAGCTTCCGCCGCTAAAGGTTATTAAGGACGAGATAGTGTGCTGGTCGCTAAATCTATTGCGCGGCCAGTTTAAAACTGGCTATTAAAGGGTTTTAAGGACCACGTTTCTGGTACTTATTTGCCTATTTTAGGGACTAAATTCCTAGTCCTTAAAATGTTTTTGCGACTAAATTAAATGAGGTTGTTAAAACGTTTCACGACCAGTTAGAAGCTGGCTGTTATATCTTTTCGGAGAAGTTTAAATCTAGCCCCTAACTAAACAAGTCACAAGTCCCTAAATCACATTTTGTTTGCAACTAGAAAATCAGGAATATTAATATATAGATAATGTAGCTTTCATAAAATAATATAAAAAATGATCAACATCAGTTAGTTGCACCGTACATCAATGATATAAGCTAGTCACAATATTGTGTTCATAAACATTTAGCAAAAAGGCTACATGTACTAATAATATCCCTCGATTGTAATATAAAATTTTCTTGAAGTTCCCAGCAAAATGATGGCTAATCTGTATGTCGTCAAAAATCGGCTTCTAGTAAACTTTAATATCCAAAACCTGCTGAAGAAATAAGAAATTTCAATTAGCAAAATTACTTATAACAAACGCATAACAGACGTATAGCAGATAGGCATTTTTCTACTGCTTTTGTTTTTGTTTGGTCTCTTCATTCCTTTCCTTCCCTAAAATATTCCAAATATTAGAGTTGGAGGGTCTCCTTGTACCCACAGTTGGGAATTAGTACTACAGATTTGTCTTTCGAAAAGAGTGTTTAGTACTAAAACTCACATTTTATCTTCTTTTACTTAGCTCATTGTACAGGTCAGAGTGATGGGATTACGAGATATTTCTTGCAATTAGATTGGTATTGAGGCCTAATTGTGTTGTATTGTATGCTTTTCTAGTTTAAAGTTTATACTGTATTTATTATTTTGGTTTCCACCTTTCATCAGAATGACCTTTCACTCTACGATAAGTTTTCCTATGTTTTGTCTGAATATTTCATGTTGCTACAGCTTTGGATAATATATGTTGATCAGGCAGGACTATTTGATTTTAATCAGAAAATATGGTCGAGTGACTTCCTTTAATGTACTTGAACACAATATGTCCAGCTAGTTCAGAGTAGTGTTACTACTTATAGTCAACAACTTCACCTTAATCCCAAGCAAATTGGGTTTCATTTTGTATCTACTTGCATAAAGAAGATGCAATTGCTCATGGACAAATTAGTCAACTGTCCTTTTAACATGACATTGGATATTGATTTTAGTAGTTTAGGCTCTATCGCTTATTGTTTGACAAAGTTTCTGGGGTTAGTCCGTCAGAGAATTATGACCTATCTTAAATAACAAAGTGTATCAATTTAAAAGTGGGATTAATAGAGTATGCCAATTTACTATTTACCGGNTCCGTCACAGAATTATGACCTATCTTAAATAACAAAGTGTATCAATTTAAAAGTGGGATTAATAGAGTATGCCAATTTACTATTTACCGGAAGCGAGATCTGGTTGCGTAAACCAGAGGAGATCACCAAGGATGAGTATGACTCTTTCTATAAGAGTTTGACTCTGATAACTTGCCATTCAGCATCTCCCTTGAGATGTTGCAACAGAACAAGATTCTCAAGTTGATTTGGAACAATAACATACACATAAATCAACAAAATAGATTGAGGTTTCAGGTAAGTTGTTACTCACTTGGTATCATCAAGGATCTGAATAGTCTTTCTCCTGAGCTGGAGGCTGGAAATTAGTTTGTTGCGCTAATACTAATTCTTTTATTTTTCTCAGTTCTATCAACTCATTTTCGAAGTTAGACAGACGATCCTTCAAAGACTGGTTTTCATTTTTGGTTGAACATAGCTTAGCCAATAATTCAATTTTTGACGCAGTTCCACCTTTCAAATCTTTCTCCTTTAATCCACCCCCTAAGCCAAATACATGACTACTACTTTGAGGTCCAAAGCAGTTTTCTACAATATCTATGTTAGGAAGTGACGATTCCGACTGCACCAATTCCTTGATTTGAGCCTACAAAGTATATAGAGAAACTTTTGTCAGATCCTATAATAACTAAAAGTAAAGAACATGTTTAATTAACCAAACGCACATGTTTCTTGATTGTTTCAGGATCGACAAGTGTGTTATTCTTCTTGCGAGTCTCGAAAAAAATAGTTTCCAAATCTGGTGGTTTGCCATCTTTTTCGCCCTTTACATAAAAGTAAATATGTCAAATAATGTCTCGTCAATATTAAGCAAAAATAGATTTGATGATAACACATTTTGATAAATAATCTCTCTAATTGACTTGCTACCAATATGATGAAGCATCTTCAACTTAGTTCTATTTGCTGCATCCATGTTACTTCTTGCCTATATTTGAGTGTCTTAAAATGTCTAGGTCTAGTTACTTTGTTCCATCTGAACAAATGATATACTTGTGTTGAATGTCGCTATCTTCTAGGAAGAAATTCCTTCTAATTTTATCAATTTGCTTCAAAGTTTTATTGGGGATAGGGACTAAAATATGTTGGAATACAGTCTAACACATTGTTCAATAATATCAAACTACCTTCCATTGAATAAGGCTTGAATTAATAAATACCTTACCTTTATTTCAATTTTGTGAATTTAAAACATAGAACATGCACCAACAGTAACTACATCATCCAATGGTGCACTAGCAGCAACAACAACACCAAAAACTGGTGCACCAGCAGTAGCTAAATCAGCAGAACATGCACTATGTACATTCAAACAGTGCTAGTTACCCTACTTCTCTTTGTGATATTGTATTAAAAATTCTAATGCTAACAAAAACATGATCTTGATTTCCTTCAGAATCAGCCATTCATAGCAGAATAATGCATAGGACAAAGTGAAAATTTCAAATATAGATTCTGTCAAGCTTTTGAAAGTCCTAGGCTCGCAGCTGGGCTATAAGGCTCAGAAGTCTCTTTGGATCTCGTATTGAAAACAAGGAGGAAAAAGTAGAAATAAAGTGGCTCCATTAAACCAACAAACTATCAATAAAGCCCATTTGGGCATCAAGTGACTTGAAAAACATTCAAACTTACATTTTCACCAGTTAAGGCCTAACAAACCCCGATAAAATCATGGGTTCAGTGCCTGTGGTTTCTTCAAGCAAGTTAACGATATAACTTCCTATCTGGTATGAAGGAGTTTTCTATGATTACTAAACTGAAATGAACAAACTTCCCTACTAATGAGGCTTTATATGATGTAAAGGTTGTTACTGTTTACAAGGATTTCCTTGGGCTTACAGTAAATTTGAATTATTCTTGTTGAGAAATAGGATTAAAAAAAAAGCAATACCAAGAGAAATCATTTATCTTTTCTCATTTGTCCATGTAGTGAAAGTGCTCCAGCTGGGAGAATAGAATTACAGAAGAATCTGCGAAGTAAGATCCACTTTGCCCGTTCCATTCAGTTTGTTGAAAGTTCAAAATTAAAAAAAGCTAACTCTAGGTTCTGATATATATATATATATATATATATATAGAGAGAGAGAGAGAGAGAGAGAGAGATAAACTAACTCTCTCTCCTCTCTCTCCTCTCTTTTTCTTGAATTTTCATGCACGTCTAGGGAACCCATGGCTGCTGTGAGCTCTCCCCAACCTTTGTATATGGGAGAGGCAATCCAAAACATTGATGAAACACGTCCCAACCTTAATCCAAATCATACATATGCTGCGCAACTTCAGTCCAAACAATCTGCCGCAGTTTCGTCAAAAATTGATTTATTTCATGTTAGTGTGGTTCATGGAGAACCAATGATTGAATTTTTTGTGGATGAGGTTAATGAATTCAAGAGATAAGAAGGAATACATCAAGCAGTAATCATGAAGTTTTCATACGGAAAACCTGAGTTACAGGAATTTAGAAAAATATTTTCGTCGCAATTTGATGTTCAAGGTCACTGCAATATTGGTTTGCTGGAATTTCGTCACTTATTGATAAGTTTTGATCTTTATAGTGACTATGTTCAGTTGTTATCAAGATCAACTGGTTACATCAAGTCAAAAGGTGATGAATTTGTTTTCAGAACATTCCCATGGACGTTAGGATTCAACCGAAAGGAGGAAACGTCCATGGCAGTCGTGTGGATTTCCTTTCCAAGTTTGCCGCCTAATTTCTTCGCTAAGAGGTCGTTAATGTCTATTGCTTCAGATGTTGGTAAATTTATTGTTGTGGACAAGGCGACACAAGAAAGAACATGACCTAGTGTTGCAAGGGTCAAGGTAATTCTGGATTTGCTCGACAAACATCCTAAGAAGGTTAAGCTACAGATTGGGGACAAAATTTCGGGTAAAATAATCGTTCATTACCAGGAGGTGGTGTATGACAACCATCCTAAATATTGCACGTATTGCAAACATCAAGGAAATGACGAGAAGGTGTGTCGAATTATGAAAGACCAAGCTGGAACAGAGGTGATGACAGAGGTTATTACAGTTGATAAGAATCTGCCTAATATGGAGGTGGACAATATTGAGAAATTACAGGGTGATTCTAGGGATTACTTAAATGCTAAAATAGCTAGCCAAAGAGTTAATGAATTACTAGAAAAAGATACCAGTAGAGGTAAGCTGGAAGTTGAAGCACCAAAAGAAAAATCTATCGTGCCGCAGGTATCGCAAATTGATGGAGGAAAATAAATTGATACTGTGAACAATGACAAAGTTGTGAATCGTATTGTTGATGGTACCCTTGTAGGTGAAGTTTCAATGATCGATAAAGGTTCACCTAAACCTACACGTGATGTTCCTGCTAAGACAGCATTAGCGAGGATTTTTAATGTGGTGAATCCAATTGTGGAAATCTATGATAAGCAGAATCTGGCTCAAACAGGAACTGGTATTTCTACAAAAATACTAGTTGATCCTAATGTTAAAATTGTGAATCAGGAGATGCAACAATATGCTTTAGGCTTAAAGGATGCTACTGTTCCATTGAGGCGAGGTGCAAGAATGCATCTAGATACTGCTGGTGCAATGCAGGCTGATGCTGACCGAGAAAAAATAAACATGGTACATGATGATCAAAATTATGTGGGGCAAGATAAGATAGGTGTAGGGGAAGTAGGTTCTGCAACTGCTACTGGTGCTAAGACAGTTGGTGATCGAGCTGCTGCTGGGGTGGCTAAAACTACTGCTGAGCGAGCAACCAATGCCAAGAATCATGCAACAGATATAGTAGCAGGACATGTTGACAAATCTGGAATTGAAGTAGCTACAGTATGTTCAAATTTGGAGGCAGTGAGTAAGATATCAATTGGAGTTGATCGTGACAAAGCTGGGCAATCTATAACAGCCTAGGATTGTTTAGACATGCAACAAACAACACTCAATAATTCGCAGGAGTTGAAGGTTGCTTATGATCCTATTCTTGATAATGATATTGCTGATGCAACTGAGGTACACGAACTAAAGCAGGACACAACTACAACTGGTAATCAAACAGTTGTGGCTCATACTGCTGGGGCTAAGAAGTGGTCAGTTATATCACCAAACATAAAGGCTTCTGCAGATCATAAAAAACTGGATGTTACAGCAGAAAATATTAGGTGTACTAATTCTTTTGATGCCTTGATCAATGAACAGGAAGATGGTGAGCATAATGCTGGTAAGAAGTTGGAACTGGTGTGTGGTGATGCAGTGTCAAAATATGGAAAAAACAGCTCTCAATTTAATATAAAAGAACGTCAAAATTCCTCAAATGCTGGTGTGGTTCACGCTGTAACACATGAGCTACTTGACCTGGTTGCAAAATGAAGTAGCAATGAAGGAATGGATATGATTTTGGATATGCAAATTACACCAGACAGTAGCAAACACAATCAGGAAAATGGAAACTTCACTAACAAGTTGGGTGTCCGACGAACCGCCTCGGCGAATAATTTGATTGGAAATTTGAGGGATGATCAAGTGGTATCAACAACCCTACAAGTTGACATGATGAACAAGCAAATTGTTCCATGCACCAGCAAAGAAAAAAGTCGTCAAGGCAGTGATAAATTGGTCAAAAATTCTGGTGTTCAACGAAATGCTTCAGTGAAGAATTTGACAGAAGACCTAACAAGCAATCAGGCACATAGCACCACTGCTCCAACATTGATTTTTTCCAGTCCACAAGTGGAAAAAATTATTAAATAGGCCCACACAGAAATGGCAATTAACACCACTTTGGTTAAACAACCAATAACGACTTTGAACACATCCATGTTTGAAGTTCCTTCACAATCTTTTGAGTTGTGTGGTGAGTATGGAGGAGAATCTGGGAAACTGATGCTTTCCACTGGAAACAATAATGAAATTATACAAGCTAATGTGGGGGCTATGGTTAGTAAATCAAAGCTGTGGGCAGATCAGTGTGAGTATGAGGGTGAAGAAGACTAGGCAGATGAGTTTGTACGAGACTCAAATGAGGAAGATGATCAAGAAAGTGAAGAGGACGAGATGTTATCAGTTGGCTCGCCTTCTTTGCCTAGAATTAGCAGCTCTTCAAAGGTAGGATCAAGAAGTAAGATCAATGCTAAGGCACCAGATTTCATTCCTTTATCGAGGCAGTATCTTGAAAACAAAACTGAAGCTCGATCGAAGGAAGTGACAGTAACAAAGAAAGCTCGGCAGCAACAACAGTTAAACGTAAATTTTTCTGCTGCTAATTGTGTAAATGAGCGACAGGAAGCAGCTTTAATTCCAGTTATCAGTTTGGAGGAAAGACAATTATTGGATGCGATGGTGAGTTCCAAACCTTTAACAGTGTTAAATCATGCTTTGAGCACTGGTCGTCCAAGCAAACACATGAATAAGGTGAAAGCCATTGAGTTACAACAAACTTTGGCAAATATTCATGATAAACAGGCCTTGGTGACACAAGGTATTGAGCAAGACATGCCAAATCTGATGAAACTAGGCAGAGATATGTATGGAGAGGGCGAGGAAGATGAAATTCTGAATCAATATAGGGCTGAGGCAGCAAGAAAAGGTGATTTATCACCTATGCATAGCAGCAAAAGAAAGAAGAAGAGAAAAAAGCTGGGACGACAAGGTGAGTGAAGATGCAAACATAAGGCGACTTCCGATGAGAGTTTCTAAACAAAAACAAGTTGTTCCAACTACGTAAACAAAGTCAACCCGTTCAAAAAACAAACCGTGAAGTTAGAAGACATTTTAAAGAAAGTTCAGGATGAAGACAAGTGTCTACAAGTTGAAGATTTCACAAAATTAGAGAAGAGAGAGCATCGCTGTTATTTCTACATTTTTTTATTCTACCATCACATTAGCATAGTTTTATGTAATATCATTACATAGTATGTTATAAACTCTGTGATGATCATAGAATACTTAGTTCTAGCTAGTTCTTTCTTTTTACATGCATGTTTGTAGGTGAGGCTATTTTATGCCATGATAGGATTAGTAAGGTAAGGTTTAGCCCAATAGTGTCTGCCTAGGTCCTATGCCTTTGGGAAAATACCCCAGCAACTATGAGATTATACGCCCTCGTGAGACTTTGCCGGCATATACACCATGATCCTCTACATGAGGCTACCATATAGGGCCTTGTGAGGCGCAGAGGAATGATTATATAGCCAAGGCATAGAGGCAACACTACTGGTGTTATTGTCCCCCTTATTTGTACTTTTCTTATGTGGTTCTTTTTCTTTTTGTTATTCATAACACTAGCCCTAGGCTCCTCGCCTAGTGGATTTGCTTTAAAAAAACAATTATATGACCAAACACCATAGAACAGAGAAAATTGGTGAAAAAAATAAAATTGTATTCACACTGTAAAATAAAAATAAAATTACAATGGAGCAACACATAATAGAACAATTTAATTACTCCTTGGCGTCTTTCAAACAATTGAATTGGTATAATCTTGTTTGGCGTATAGCTGAGCACAAATAAGTGAATAAGGAAAAAATCTGAACAATGTATTAGCATCACAAGGTATACAATTATACAAATAAAACTCGACATTTCATATATTGCCAATACTAGTTTCATGTTGTATCCAAAACAGAAAAAATGAGCAATAAAAACTACAGCCTACTGGCTACATAATCACATTATGAACAATTAGGTTCCAAGATTAAATAACCTCAAAGTTAGAACTTACTCATAAATCACAAAGAGGTAGTAAGAAAAGGAGAAACAAAGATAGAAACTAACCTAGAAGATGGGTCCATCACAAATCTGTCGTACGCCGCCTGTTTTCTTGTCGTTCACCGATTGCTGCCATCCACCGTTAGTTGTGAGGATGTTGCAGAAAACAACTAAAGAAACAAAAAATTGTAGAACCCTTTTTTCAATTTATGATTCAATCGGGAAAAAACAAACATGGAGAAGAAAGAACAAACATAACAGATTAAAGAAGAAGAAATTAAACTCACTCCTGATTGTGTGAAATCGCTTGGAGAGAGATGAATTTTTACACCAACCTAGCTTCTGAGTTCTTTGCAACTTCTGAATTTTGATGAAGATTAGCAGCGCCCTCTTAGGGATTTTGATGGCCTACTTTTTAGTTTTGCCTCTTAGGGGTAAAATTTAGGGGTTTTGTGAAAGTATTTTGGAGGGATTAAGGGTGAAAGTGAATTTGGAGGATTACCGTAAAATTTTGGAGCCTTTTCTTTTTTACTTTTTTATTCATCAGTTTCGCGCTCGAGCTATCCCGCTGAAATCAATTATTAGAGACCAGATATTAACTTTTGTATAGACCAGAATAAGATTAGTCGTGTATTTAGAAAATAAATTTGTCTTTTAAAGACCAAAAGAAATTCTTATCCCTATAAGTACACTCTTAGGGACCATATTTAAAACTTGTCGCTAAATGCTGGTCCGTAATAAGGCTTTTTCTTGTAGTGTACACCGTCACCGAAAAAGAGTTGTTGGCTATAGTCTTTGCAATGGGGAACTTCCGTCCTTACCTTATGGGCCCAAGGTGATTGTGCACACCGACCATACTTAATGATGAAATAGGATTCCAAGGCTAGGCTCATGCGGTGGGTGTTATTGCTTCAAGAGTTTGATTTGGATATCATTGATAGAAAAGGGTGTGAGAACCAAGTTGCCAACCATCTTTCCCGTTTGGAAGAGCAAGGGAGGCCAAGTGACGGTCTTGAGATTAATGATAGCTTCCCGGATGAACAACTTATATCCTTCTCTTTGCAAGCTATGCCATGGTTCGCAGACATCGCCAATTACATTGTCACCAGTGTTGTCCCGTTTGAGCTCTCTTCTAACCAAAGGAATAAACTTAGACGGGATAGCATGGATTATTATTGGGATGAACTATATTTTTTCAAGATATGCAATGATGGTGTAATTCGACGTTGTGTGCCCGAAGAGGAACAAGTGTCAATTCTTGAGTCACGCCACTCCTCACCTTATGGTGGCCATCATGGAGGGGAAAGGGCCGCTTCAAAAGAGTCTTAAGTTGTGGTTTCTTTTGGCCTAATTTATACAAGGATGCTAGTGAGTTGGTAAAACGGTGTGATGAATGCCAAAGAATTGGTGTCGTATCCAAGAAAGATGAAATGCCTATCACTACAATTCTTGAGGTGGATATCTTCGATGTTTGGGGAATTGATTTTATGGGTCCCTTGTTAGTTCATGTGGAAACACATACATACTTGTGGTTGTGGACTATGTTTCGAAATGGGTTGAAGCCATCGCTTTGCCCAACAATGAGGCCCGTAGTGTGGTTGGTTTTCTAAACAAGAATATTTTCATAGGATTGGGACACTCCGTGCCATCATCAGTGACGTGGGATCTTATTTTTGCAATAGGGCCTTTGATTCATTGTTAGCCAAGTATGGATTCAATCATAAAGTTTCTACTCCATACCATCCTCAAGCACGTGTCCAAGTTGAAGTTTCTAATCATGAAATCAAGAACATTTTGGCCAAGACAATGAATGCTAATTGGACTGATTGGTCCCGGAAGCTTGATGATGCTCTTTGGGCTTACTGGACTTCTTTGAAAACACTCATCGATATGTCTCCTTACCGGTTGGTGTATGGCATGGAATGTCATCTTCCGGTGGAATTGGAGCACAAAGCACTATAGGCATTGAAGAAGTTGAACTTAGATTGGGATACAACTGCAAATCTTAGAGTTGACCACCTCAATGAGCTAGATGAGTTTAGGTTCCATGCATATTCTAGATCTTCTTTGTACAAAGAGAAAATGAAGTACCTCCATGACAAATATGCCAAATATCGGGAGTTCAAAGTGGGAGACTTGGTGCTTCTTTTTAGTTCTAGACTTTGTCTCTTCCCGGGAAAACTCAAGTCCAAGTGGAGTGGCCCGTTTGAAGTGGTGTTGGTTACACCCTTTGGTGCTCTTGATCTGAAAAACAAGAATGGAGATATTTTTCGTGTGAATGGGAACCGGGTCAAGCATTATCTTGGAAAATTTGAAGATAGCCACGTGGTGACTTTGATGAAATTCATTTGAACATGGTAGCATGCGTCGTGTCGCGATGTTAAATCAGGCTCTTCTTGGGAGGCAACTCAAGCGTTTTCTTTTCTTTGTTTTTGGTTGTTTTTGGTGGAATAGAATTTTTGTGAACTAACCAGTTGTGAAGTTGATGCAGGACTTAGTGGATGCAGTGTAGGTGAAAATCTGGAAACTGAGAAAAGTAGCAAATTTTTGTTGCAGCGGTGACCAAGCGCTGCAGCAGAAAACGACTGCTGACAGCGGCCCATTTGGTCCCAAAAATAGGCTCTCTGAATCTCCACTCCGCTGCAGCATTTACTATTTCGCTGTCGCGGAGTGCACTTCATTGTGGCAATGGAATTCCACTGCAGCAGTGAAGGTGAAAATTAAGCAGGTTTGAAAGAACAAAAGCGTGGTTAGCGGTAAAAATCTGCTACCGCGCTAGGTAAGGCGGTCGTGTGTCCCAGCTATTAGTATATATACTAAGGGTCCCTCACTTTTTACCCTTTTCGCCCATTTGCTACCAAACCCTACATAGTTACTGTGCATACTCCTTCTCTGCTCATCTAGGACTTTTAATTTCATCTTTCATCTACCTTCAATTACTGGTATGTTTCATGTTTTCATTTTGTTTACTTGATTATTTGTTCTTAGTTTTAGGATATTTTATTGTGTTTTTCTTTTATTTTGCTTTTTGTATAGAGTTATAGAACCATAATCCTTGATATTGAATTGTTAATGTGTTTTACAATGTTAAGGTAATACTTTCTGGGTTCCTATGTGGGTAAAAGGTACTTCATATGTACATTTTCATGAAAACTTTCAAATTTTGATGAACCCTAGCCTATATGCACTGTGCTCTCGACCACCGGTGCAACGTTTTAGAATTTCGCTGACAACGGATGCCCAAACAATGGTGTTTTCAAGTTGATGATTCCTCTGCAGCATTCTAGAAATTCATTGACAGCGGTCCTGTGTAACGCTGCAGCGGTCAATAAACGCGGATAGTGGTTTAGAGTGAGAGTTCACTCTTAGAACAATTCAAATTTTTCTGCAGCAGCCAGATTTCCACTGTTAGCGGTGTCCAAACGCTGCAGCGGTCCAAATATTGTCGATCAGCGTTTCATAGATTCAGAGAGGGGTAGTCTGAGTTCCCTGAATTCCGATGCAGCGGTTCTTTTTCGCTGACAGCGGTTTAGTCCTGAATACACTGTTTCACGCTTTGCTTCTGCAATTCTGGTTGGTACATTGTATTGACAATGTGTGTTACATGTTTGCAGAGTATGGTGAGATCTAGAGGTTGACGGGAAAAGCAACCTGAGAGGGGCGACCCTTCAAGGGGTCGAGGCAAGGGCAAGCAACAAAATCCATTGGGCCCAACTCAAGCAATAGGGAAGAAGCAAAACTGAAAAAGAACAAGTCCCTCAGAATCAGAGTCCACTGAGTACTTGCCCTCCTTGGAAGCTTCGGAGGGTCAGAGCGGGGAAGCTCTAGCAGCTGCATTATCAAAGCCTAGGAGACTCATCAACGAGCCCACTAGCTCGGAGTCTTCTGAAGATGTCTCTAGTCATTAAGCCACACCTCCTGAGGGAACAGTTGCACCAGCCCAGTCAGCAGCTCAATTAGCAGCTTGTCCTTCCATCAACCTCGAGAGTTCAGACGAGGGACCTGATGATGGGAGGGGTGGAGACACTCTAGCACAGGCTGCCGGTCTGCTAAGGTCCAGAGCTTTATCAGCATGGGAGGATCGGTGTGTTTCTGAACTGGCCTACCATCAGTTCAGAGAAATGTGGCCTCGGAGATCTCTCATCCCGGAAAGGCCCTTCATCATCAAGGACCACCTACCCCTCAATACCAATGTGAAAAAGCAGTTATTAGAAAGGGAGGGGTGGTACCTTTTACATACCCGGGTGGTTGATGCAAATGAGTATATGGTGAAGGAGTTCTACACCAATGTGGAATTCACCAAAAAGGACACATACCTCACCAAAGTTCGCAACAAGAAAATCTTGTACAATGGAAGTGCTTTCAATGAATATGCGGGTTTTGGGAAGGTTGATGAGACTCTGTATTTGGAGAAGGTTAATCAGAAATATTTGGCTTGAACATAATTGGCTTCAGTCATTGCTTCTCTAGGGACTACACCCGAATGGTTGGTTGGAGGCACCCTCATCAAGAGGAGTACACTGAGTTTTGAGGCCCGGGGATGGGCCACATTTGAGTGCAGCAGGATAGACCCCATACTCTATGATAGTGATATTCCCCTTTCCAAGGCGGTGATAGTTGGTGCTATTATGGATAGGATCCCGATCAATGTTGGGAACATCATGTGTAGAGTCATAGAGCGGGTCGTGAATAGGAATGAGGCCTCTTATCCTTTCCCCCATTTCCTCACCATGTATTTCCGAGACAACGAGATCGAGGGGAGGGATTTTGATACATTTGTGAAGCCCCGAACAACTTTCTTTTGGTATCATTTTAGGGGGCCAGACAACCCAAAGCAAAGAGGGAAAGCCTCCACCTCTGTAGCCCCTGGTACTTCCGCAACCACAGAGCCTTCCACTGCTGTTAAAGGCTCTGTTCCTTCTGAGGGGCCCATTGTTGCTATTGTCACAAATCCTCCATCAGACCCTGTTATACCCATACCAGTCTCAGTGACATCATCATCCACCTATCCTCAGACAGCCCTGAAGGTGTCCCAGACTCTAATTTGTATCACCAACTGGCTGCAGGTAGCTTCATCTAGACTTTCTGATCTTTCATCTACAGTTGCACCTCAGTCAGCTCCGGCGACCATTGCATTGCCTCCGACTCTGGAGGACACATTGAGGAGCGTGGTGGACAACCAGAAGAAAATCTTAGAGACAATGGAGAAGCAACAAGCGGAGGTCAGTTATTTCGGGATGTGTGTGAAGAAAATGAAAAAGGCCCAGGATGAGTCAAAGAAGGTGCAGAAGAAGATGCTGGAGACTCAGGAAGCTTTGGTGAAGGAGATAGTCAAGGTTGTTGTTGCGGGGGACATCCCCCTTGATATTTTGCTAGGAGAGTCCGGACCCACTGACCCGGTTGTGGATGAGGAAGACCTTCCACCGGCTCCAGTTCGTAGAGGTGCCACTCCCCAGACAAAGGACATGAAGATTCAGCTAGAGGAGCCCGAGGGCCAGACTTCCATACAGGCACAGGACCCTCCTATCACCACTGGCGTCGCACCTTCTTCATCGGCCCCTATTGACCCTTCTCTTATGCAGCTTGAGGCACCTTAGGGAGTTATTTCTTACTCTCTTTCTTACCCTTATCCCCTATTCTATATTTTGGTTTGATAGCATTGCGGAAAATGCTAGTTTTATTGGAGGGGGTGGGCTCTACTTGTTGGTAGTTAAAGACAATTTGATTGATTTTTGGGTTGTAATAACTGTTAATACTCTTTTTCCTTTTTCTTATTTACATTTCCGTAATTTTCATTTTGGTATGTGTATATTCAGATCCTCCTCCTTATCATATGTATATATTCATCCCCTATTGTAAATATTCATTTTGTTTTTCGTATTTTCTACTTTATAACTTCTTTAACTTTTTCCATTTGTAGGCTAAATTCTTATTTTATTTAGTAACTTCTTTTTAATTTGTAACTTCTTCTTTTCCTTTTTGCGTTGTCAATAAGCCCCTGGTTTTCTTAAAGTCGCGGTTCTTTCCAGGGGTGGAAATTGTGCGAACCGGGTGTCTCTTCCCTACAACAGACGGTGTGACAACCTTCTTAAGGTATTGAGTCAGTTTTTCATTTTTCTTTTTGTTTTTTTTTTTTTTCCAGTAGTAGTGAATAAATGTGATTAAAATAGAGCTTCACTTGGCACTAACATATCTACATTTGACCTTATGGTTAAAGACAGATTACAAATGAGGCTAGTTCTAGTTGTGACCTTTAGAGTCTTGAGTTGACTGAAACTATCGTTAGGTGGTGTTCATGGCCATATTTGAGTTTCAATTTGAACCAAGATTGTTGTGGTCCCTCGACTCGATACTCTTTAGCAATCTCGAGGCTTGTGAGGTGAGGTTTGACATTACATAACCGGAGCGTCTTTCCTAAAAGTCTAGAACTTGCCCCGAGTGTTTGTCTAGGCGAAATCATGAGTGAGCTCGACTTGTGAGATGATCATAGGCCTTCCTTGATTCCCTATTGAAATTGAAAGACCTCTTTAGCCTACCTTGACAAGATCCCTAGTCAACCCCTTTGAACTTGAGCCTACTTGTTCAAAAACCATGTTTTTAGCCTTCATCTGTTCTCTAAATACCCTCTCTTGGCACCCATTCTTTCCTTGAGCACTCTTGATGAAGAATAGGCAAAAATCATAAGTTTGGGGGAGAGACGAGGAAATGCATAGTGATGAAAGGCTTGGTTATAAAAAATGGGCCAAAGAAAAGGGTGAAAATCATAATGAACCAAAAAGGGAAAATAAAAAGGGCAAAAGAGAAAAAAAGAAAAAGTTTGGAAAAGAGGTTGAAATGATGAAAAAGAAAGAAAAAGGAAAGAAAATGAGCCCAAAGTAAAAATAAAGAGTGACTACGAGTCTCTCTAAATTCCCCAAGTAAAATTTGTGACTCAAAGAGTTAAGAGTGTCATGGGCAGAAATGTGAACAATTGGAGTGCTTAAGGGAAGATGTTATACCAAAGTTTATTGTGACCAAATTCGATCCAAAAAGCCTCCATTACAACCCGACAAAGCCCTATAGGATCTCAAGTTGAGTGAGGCCGGACTTGAGGGGCAAGCCTATACATTAGTGGTGATTTACACGAGGGGAAAGCCTATGGTACGAAAGGCTGGACTTGAGGCATTCTTTTTAGAATGAAGAGAGCACCCCATGATAAACCCAATTTTGAGAGACATTCTTTATGGTGAGGTGAGCCTAAGGAGAGTAGAGGAGGAAGAGTCTGGGATCCACAGTGATTGAGGTAAAAGAGAAAAGCTCTATCACGACCTTAGTAAACTCTTGAAGCTTTGGTGTCACGTTAGATCTAGTGAGCTAGAAAATCATTGCATAAGTTTGTCAATAATTCATTTGTGTTGAGGATAGTCGTTAGTCCCAATTGAAGCTTGATGAATCACATCTCAATGGCTGAAATACTTTATCTTTTCTTGTTACAGAGGTGGGAATTATTTTGTTTGTTGGAGGACAAGCAAAGTCTTAAGTTTGGGGGAGTTGATAACGAGTGATTTGTACTACTATTTACTCCCATTTTCATAGGTTTTTTAGGCAACAATTGGCTTAATTAACCCCACATTTTGATGCAGATGGTTTGAATTACAGGAACTGAGTGGATTTGTAAATATTGATCCAAAAGACCTCAAAAAGAAGCAGAACTTGCAAAATCCCATAACCTAGCTAAACCGCTGCAGCGCCCATTTTCTCGATGTAGCATTTGTCCCTTCACTGCAGCGGGTTTCTCTTTGCTGCCACGCTGCAATCTCGAGAGAGCTGCTTTTAAGTGCTAGGCAAAGCGTGTTCAGTGCAATTTTTCCTCTGCAGCGGTCCATCTACTGTTGCAGCGCCCATTTATCTGCTGGACGCGGTTGATTAACTTCAGAGAGTTGGCAAAGAGGGGATTTAATGATTCTACGGTCAACGGTATTATTCTGCTGCCGGGCTCCAGCCACCGCTGTGGCATTTCAGTAATCCGCTGGGTGCGAAGTTGAAGAATCAGAGAATTGCAAAGTGCAATACGCTTGGAGCAAATTCGCCCTAGCGCTCAAAAATACGCTGGGAGCGAATTCTCCGTAGGGGCATTTTTGTCAAGTATTTTCAGCCATGTATAAATAGATCTTTTCTTCATTTTTTAGGGCATCATACATTTGGAGAACACATGAACAGTACTTTTTAGCTATTTTGAGTAATTTTAGCTTAGCATTAGCCATAGTTCTTCAAGTATCATCTTGTAATTTACAATTATGAGCTTAAATTCATCTTCTACTTTTGTTTCTTCTTCAAATATGAGTAGCTAGACCCTTAAGCTAGGATTGTGACCCAACCCTAGTGTGGGGACTGAATGGGTTTTCAATGTTAGAGTCATTATGTGTATGGGTTTTTGGTATTTAGCTTAGTTGGTGCATAAATCTCAGATTTAGTGGTTGCAAACACTATTTCAAGCTTTAATGACTAGGGTCACTCTTGAGAAAGATGACCCAAGTCTAGGTAATTAACAAAATATTGGGGTGAGCTCAAGAGGTTGATAGCCCCAATAAAAGGGTGAATGCTAGAGATAGCTACACCCGATTTGATCCAATTCGTGTGATTCAATGAAAACACCCAATTGTTCTTGAGAAGGCCAAATTGTGCAAAGTCACCCATATTACCGAGAGGTAGTGGGTGAGAAACTTTACATGAGGTTATGCTTTTCACCCACATTTCACATTGTAATTCTCGATTGTAAACCCGTTAGTCACTCACCTAGGAGGAAGTCACAGTCCTAATCCCTTTATCAACTGAGAAATTCATCAAAACGATATTAGTTAGCTAGTTCATAGTTTCAATAAGACAAAATCATAGCATAATTCCCAAAACCTTTTTATGAGAAGTGTAATTGAGAACACGACACGCCACTAGATCACTTAGACACTCGACTCCAACATACATAGCTCCTTGTGAAAATCTATCCCGACCCTTCGGGTAAAAGCTGCATTGACCCCCGTACTTGCTACTCTTTGGTGTTATAGGCGGGAGCCGATCAGTAATCCCCTAAAGGAGGAATATGGAGTGATGCGTCATTAGGTCTGAATTTAGTGGTTCTAATAACTATGGAATGGTAAAGTAAGAATGCGATAAAATGAGGACGGAATGAGATTGCACTTATCCAAATCCTACTAATATGCTACTATTCCAGACATTATGCAAGCACGACGTCAAGAAAAGGAAGTAAGGTTCCTGCTCGGGATGTTATTGATAAATAAGGAGCCAGTGCGAGAGGTAAGTTAAGGCAAAGGATATAACCCAAGAAAGATTATGCGGGATATTGATATGAGAATGGGCAACGAGTAGTTAGTAGTTGATTCGGGAAAAGCCTAGTTATGTTTAGACAAGAGGTTACAAACAAATTAGCAGACCATGCAAGATAAACATAGTGAACCCTAACATGGAGAATTTAGCCACACAGTAATGTCATTGTAATACTTGAGATATATTCAGATAGGAGTTGGGGTAGTAAAAGGTACCATATGAGTGTTACTGAAACAAAAGAGAACGCTGGTGGGAAGAGAGTCAAAATATCAAGTTAAGAAGCAACCTTACAAGCACATGAGCGTAAACTACGGATAATTATAGGCAAGGTTGGGCATCAAAAATTCCATCAAGTATTCGGTGTAATAAGCTCGCGGCTTTACAAGAGTCATAGGATCCTCCCTAAGTATTATAATGAAAGACTAGCTGAGGAAATAAGGAAGAAGGCTGCAACCTACGCACAGTGACCTAAAAAGGAAATGGTCTTGTAACAATAGTCTCACAACAACATTGTATGCACTCCATAAGAAAGTGGCACCTACCGTGGCTAATGAATGTGAAGTAAAATCAAAAGTAATACTCAAGGTCATATGAAGTTGCACTAAAATTCCAGCATGCCTGGGAACTAAGAAAGCTAAGCATGCACGCAACAAGGAGGCATAAAGACAAGGGAAAGTAATAGCTTACGTTTAAAGGAATCTGAGAAGGAATGGAAGGAATTATTCGATCAATGATCCAGAGTTAGTTACGTTATGATCGCACTTAAAATTTCGGAGTATTATCCATGTAGCATATATGTTGACAATCATACAGCCATAGAAAACTCTGGTATAAGTTAAAAGGAAAGAATTGAGTCCAGGTCATAAACCCATAATTGAATTGTTAGATGATGGTATCACGAATATTCCATAGCATCCATGAAAGGCTAAAGTAATAACTAATACCATGAGCCGCACATCAAAAGATATCTTAAGCCTACATAAAGGTTTATCAGAGGGAAGAGGAAACTAAAAAGTCACATCAACTAAGTAAATTAGGAGTCTGATTATTGGACCCAAAAAGTTATAGACATCATGATTGAGAACATTGCAGAATCACTATTAATATCAGAGGTATAAGAGAGATAGTACAGTAGCCATATTCTATAACAGCTCTACGATAGAGCTAGTTAGAAGAGTACCAGCCTCATAAGAAGTCAGTATGAAGCTCCCACCGGATTGTGTATGCGCCAGAGGTGCAAGTATTATAATAGAGTTTTAAGTTGTGGATGTGAATAATACCTATATGGAAGGGGGGTTATGAAAGAAATAGAAGATACGATGCGAGATTTTAAAGTAAGTAAGGTAAAGGTTAGCAACGTACGAGATAATCAGGTGCAGAAAGTTGTGAATAATCTATACATCAGATAGAGGGCTAGAAGCGTTGGGATTGAATATCCAGGAATGATAGCGGCGTCAAAGTGGCATATCTTCCAGCCTATGGTTTTTAAGTATCGAGAGGTCTATTTACGAGAGTAAAATAAAAGTTAGAGACGATGTAGTGTCTCGCTTGATGTTCCGGGAAAAAATAAGGAAATCGGTCACAAGCTAAAGTATGGTAAAGCGACAAGGTTGTAGGAACACATGAGCAATGATAGAAAAATGGCGAGTGAGAAGGTGACAACAATGGATAAGTCCTCAGGATTAAGACCATGAAAACAAGAGAGCTGATGGTTTCTCTAAGTTATAGAAAGTTTAGTATAACCTGAATAAACTCAAGGGAGTTTCTCATCATAAGTAGCATTTAGAAGAGATGGAATGCTACCCTGATAGTAGAAGAAGGGTGTACTTATAGTGGATAAAGGATGACGTTTAGGTCTTCGATTGAATAATTATTTGAAGAAAAAAAGAATGATAGATTCATGAATTATACGGGATAAAAATACCCACGTAAGGTGAATCACATTGAAGTATATTATCGCCCCTAGGTAGATTTGTCTAATCGTTCCAGATGTTCCCCGATGAGACGTGACTCCTAGCGACAATGTTACATAAATGGTCAAGCTATCAAGTGGTAGATTATACATCAACATTGAAGTGAATCAACAATGGATGGATAAAAGTTAAAAATTATAAGATGAGAATGGGCTATCATTCATAAGATGAATAATAATGAAGAACATCAGTATACCCATAGATGCCCAGAGGGACATCTTATCAAGCTCTGTCTATGTTTACAAAGTGAGACCTAGAGATTGGCTAAAAGCTGGAGGAAAAAGGAGAGAAGAGTCGCATAGGTGCACTTAGAAGGTTAGAATCGTACAGGCAGCATGATAGAAGGTAGCAATATTTATGAGATTGGAAGGATTCCGGCCATAAGTCAGCACATACCCGACATCTAACTGTTTCGGCGTGCAACCCAATCCAAACAACATACCCGTGGCGGCGATCCACCCAATCCACACATAAAATTCACATAAGGAGATACTTATCGAGCTAATCGCTCATTACTACAAAATACTGAATATCGGTCACAAGCATGCTAAGTGCATAATACCATCCTGGGGAGACAGACAGAGCCATACGGTACAAAACTCAAGCACAACTAAGGTGCGATATATGATATGAATCTTAAGAGCCATCTTGCTCACATAACACCATCACTACGTGAAACCTCAACACATAAATGATTTATCAAGTCGTTCATAACTCACACGGCACAACATAATATTACATGAAATAGCAGACAACGAAATAACATCCAACATTCTAATACTCCTTCATAAGGAGTGCATATGCTGAAATGAACACATCTGGCCTGATATAGAGCCTATATTAATATTTGAATCCATTCACAGACCTCAAGTCGATTCTGATCGCACCATACTAGGCTAATAATCTTTCAAGGGTTCATAGTAACCCCATTTTTCTCACAACACACCAGAAAAACCATCATAACCAGAACAAACTTCCACAGTCCACAACCAAATGAACTCAGCGCCCTCCCGGCATAAATTCTCAAATAAGCGATGTTACCACATTCTTCATACTTTGTTTAAATCTTTAATCAATCGAGTGACTGTAATGTCACACTTGTACAATCTGCCCCTGAGATATTATTCCACGACCTTTCACACAAGGTAACAAGTCTGCTCATCCATACCATCGATCGCACTAAAGTTTTAAAGCAATTCATGAATCCACACATCAGTACACAAGGCCTCTTACACACGACATCGACCTTAGGTGACACTGAATACAATACCATCTTACTTTAAACATCTAAATCCTTTTCCTGCACATCCGAGCTAAAGACATCCTTGTTAACACCGAACCGCAGGTCTTGAATCCTCAACTATCGATTCACATGCTGCTTGATGCACTTAATCATGCCAATGCGCAAGAGTACAAGAATTTCATCATAGCTCCTGGACCACTAATAGGGTAAACACTTCATCATATAGAAACTTTCTACTTAACTCATTTCAAGAGAACCATAGCAACACACGAGTGAATTCTCATAACCGTAGAACATGCAAATCCCCAAGTAGTGGTCTAAACCACCATAACCCTAACTGGGACACATAACAAGCCATAGTACTTGAATGCTTCGCGAATAAAATCAATTACGGCGGCGCTCCAAGGACTCGCACGCACCTTCACCAATCACATGCATAACTTAATCACGTGGAAGACACTGATCACTGCCACCAAAATGCCAATACCACCATGGCTAACCAATCTAACTTCTTCTAATTTATCCTTAGTTGTCTTAGAAATAATAATAACTCCATTTAACACATAACGACTCAATTTGCACTCATCTCGAGTGGCCTTGTATCACGAGACCATGCTGTCTCAAATCCCACAAACCATCACATACCCTCCTTGTGCGCATGTTCGCATCCTCAATTGATACACCCATTCCGAAAATTCCTCTATGAATACGAATTCATCCTTTTTTTCTCTCATTCCTCCAAATGCTACATTGCAAACCGAAAATTTCATAAAACATTCTGACCATCTTATTAATAACTCTTGTAAAAGCTCAATTCTTAACCATACCACAGGCTTGAAATCCTTAGACACCGCATCCTTAACCTTCGAATTCATTAGGACCTTTGTTGAGAGTCACCCACTCTGTCTTAGCCCCGGATATAATTAACTCCAAAGCTTCGCTGGCACATAAACACACATCTCAATAAAGCACCCGACGGAATCACTTCCCTTATAAATCACAGGTGTACGAAGCATAAGCCTTGAATCATCCTGAAGCCTGAACATGAGTCAATAGGGCCAATTATAGAACACATTTATCAAATCCTTTGCTCAAATTACCGCTTATATTCTTTTTCCTTAGCTGCAATAACTCACCAATATATCGATAGCTAGAAATCTCATAAGCACACGACCATGCAATCCAACTGTAGGCGGTGGGACTCTCCCACTTGGCTTGGAGCCACTCATTATACAACTCTGGAACCCAACAAGATTCTTTCTTCATTGTTAACATGATCTGGCACAACCAACCCGTCCAGTTCCTTGAAATCCTTCTGTTATCACTTAATGAACACTCTAAATCTCTAGCAACATTCACATATTTGACCCCTTACTGGATAGTCAGTAAAATCCTTCGCAGAAGCTTCGCCAACCACGTGACCGCTGACCTGCTCACCGGTGATATCCAACTTGTGGAAATTATATGCTGGCATCTTCCAACATCGTTGCACGGGGTACAATCACCACTTCATCAACAACCCATCTTGATCTCGTTCTCGTTCTCATTCACCAATTGTGCTAGTCCGTTCAATCCTTATGGACATCAGCTAAATGTGCGACAATATCTTCCAATTCAAAGTTATATTGCATCCTTCTTCATATCAAGCAACTCCTTTCCATTGCATCCAATCTCTCGCCGTATAATAGCCAATATTCCATATTAAGCTTGTGGACTCACTCACCATCCACTAAAATTCCCAAATCACTCTAAACTTTTCCTGAAGGTGTAGTTATCCTGCCACTGAACCCATATGCTACTCTGCCCATCTCCCACTTTGGTCAAACTCACTCTTTTAAGCAATTGCTCGACTTTTGCTTCTTACACCTAGCCTTCTAGAAATTTAACCACCGCGTGACACTTCCCACATGTCCTTTCTCATCCTTTGCTACCCAGTTATTTCCTTAAATCAATATCTATTTCTGTAGCACTTGAACCGATAGATCGCTACTAACTTCAACAATTTTTGAAGATCCTCCTTCTCGAGTCGTCAGCATTAGAAATACCCATTCAATCCTTAACCACTTCACCCCGCGATCTATGACAGCCGCTACCCCAATACTATATCACAATATCCTTCCCCAAAGGTGAATTGTAGAATATCATAAAACTTGTGAACTTATCACATTCAATCGAGGACGACGACACCACGTCACAGATGAAAATTCCACCACACTTGAAAACACCAAGTCTTGTTACTCTATTAACCCAAACCTGAACATTTATATCTTATTACCTTTCCTCCAACGGAAATAAAATACCGAATCTCTGAATTGTGCTCTAAGTAGACCTTATTTCAAGTCATTCACTGCCCCGACACATGGGCAAACATCCTACCATCACATCAATTACTGCGCGATAATCGTTCATGAGCATCATAGAAACATGTGCATAGTCTCAAAGCTCTCTGATCTTAAGCTACTGAGTTGAAACGACAGAATATCCTTTCGCAAGGCGACGAAAATATCCCAAACAACTGTGCAGGGTGAAACATCCCGCACCACATCTGTAGTACCATTACAATTCCTCAATTCCCGATTTATAACAAGCAATTCACGTCGCATAAGATTGAATGGAAAGGAAATAAAGTCATAATCCTCAAAGGAATCAAGCCGCAAGATGAGGAATCAAGAAGGGAAGTGCTCCTAACAACCCTGTAGCCTCTCGAAGATTAGTACAGATGTCTCTATACTGATCTGCAAAACTCTACTAGACTTGCTCATGACTCGTGAGACCTAGGGGAACCTAGTGCTCTGTTACCATGTTGTCACTGATACGCTCAAATTACACCTTAAAATAGTGTAAGCAGACGATTGTCAAATATAATAACCCAACAAGGTGGGGGTCGAATCCCACATAGAACAATATGGAGGCGATTAGGAATGTAAGAGAATTATCACTTATCGCGCAGTGCCAAACACTTAGATTTTGGTTTTGAAAATTTTTATAACTAAATGCGAAAATATAAACTAACCTAGAAAGCAAGTAAAATGATCAATGGAAACAAGTATGAATGCATCGGGAATTACACTCAAGTAACGATCCAATGTATTTCATGACTTTACAAATATGAGCGAGTTTATGGTAATTAGCCACGGATAATAATTCTAAATTAGCTTTTTCCAAAGACTAACAAGACTTCCTAATTGAATTATTCCTAACCCAATTAAGAGATTAAGAACACCCGAATATGGCTACAAGTAGTTCAATTATATCCCTAGGTAGAATCCATAAAATGAGGGTTAAAGCCTCAAGTTCTTGTTAATTAATCTTTCCCAACCCCAAATTATCTTTTCCAAAATTAATTCGGAGTTAATGGACGAGTCCTAGGGTTAGCTAATCCCTTTGGAAACATTAAATATCAAGAATAATTAAAGAAACAATAACTCACTTCATAAATAACTAAAACTCATTCAATACATAAGCACAACCAGGTATTTAATCCACACTTTAAATATGAATATTTCCATAAACTAGATTCAAGTGTTGAAAATAAATACTACACACTTAAATATTCAATACAAAGCAAGAAAATGAAGAAACAAACATAAAAGGGTAAGAAAACCTTAACCACAAGATTGAAATCTCCAAAACCCAAGTGTGTGCAAACCCTAGCTTCCACAAATGTTTTCTCTCTTCTTAAAGACCAAAATGTGTTCTAAGCTAAGCCACAATATGTCAAAAATATGTGCCCAGTCGTGTATAAGAATGGTTTGGGGATAAAAAACGTGAAATGTCAAAACTGCTCAGTTTTCGCCCAGATTTAATGCTTCGCAATCGCGGAACTCTTATTGAGATCGCGTAGCCTCATATTCTATACCTATGCGATCGCGTGACAACCATTGCGATCGCATAGAGTAAGGTCACTATCATCTACAATCGTGTGACAACAATTGCGATCGCGTAGAACACTTCAGGGCTGGTGACCAATTCTTTCTCCGCGATCGCGTAAACACTATTGCGATCGCGTTTATCATTTTCACTGACTTCTGCGATCGTGAGCTTAACCTTGCGATCGCGAAGAGCATCTGGCTTCAGTTATTTTTCTTCATTTTCGCCCATTTTGACTTGATTTCTTCTATTTCTTCTTTGAATCATATGAATCACTAACTTTTTGCACGTTTTATTTCATTTTCAAAAGTCCACATCAATCAAAGTAACAAACAAGTCATGAAACTAAAGATTCAAAATTTGCCTCTTTATCACTATTTTCTTCCCTCCCTCATTCCTCCCAATTGAAAATGAGATTAAATTCACAACTTGAGTCTCATGTGATCTCACACTTTAAGAGAGAATACCACACTCATAAATTTCAATTCAAAACACAAATGGGATATCAAATGGAAACACTCAACTCTCTCTCTCTCACAAAGATATTCAAATGCACACATGTAGTACCATAGGCTTGCCCTTCATGTATTTCTCCACTAATGTAGACATATTTGGTTCAAAATCAATTAGGACTTAAAGGGTTGTAGTTCAAGCTTTTGGTCAAGGTGTGGCACAATTTGTTAAGCTCAAAACTTCCCTCAGCACTATACTTTTTCAACAATCAAAGTCCACTTCGTTCAAGAATGTTTTCACCCTTTCTTCTCTTTTCTCTTTTTTTTTTCATACCACCTAGTCTTTCATTTATTCATACTTTCTTATGTATATTGTTTTTTATTTCAAATTCAATCTTTTTTTTTATAACACTTTTAACTTTTTTAGAAGCGTCCACATCACAACTTTTTCAACCTCAACCCCTAAACTTAGGTTTTTAGCCTATATTCCTACTTGAAATTACTTAGGGAGGTATGGTTCCACAAGAAAATAAATAAGAAGCTTGTAATATGGTTGCCAAAGAAAAAGTTAAAAGGCTCAAAAGGGTTGACTAGGGAAAATATTCATGGGTAGGAATGTTAGGCACAAAAAATGGTCCAAGGAAGGCCTAATATCACTTTTCAAACCAAGTTAATCGAAGATTTCGCCTTGAATCACATTCCGGGCAAGTTCTAGACCAAAAATGATGCAAAAGAACTTCATAATTACAACTCACCACAATTGGCACATGAACTCAAATGGAATACAAATCCAAAATCCAATTGAAACCAATGAAACTCAAGGAAGTCACATGTAGCCTAGAAAGCTATTTAGTGAATCAAAGAGCCAAATTAGAATATAAAAATCACAACAAGGAATATTACTTTAATCATTCATTTTCATCATTTATTTTTTTAAAGACTCATATGCCAAGGTTTAAAATATATTTGTACCAAACAAGTCACATGTTGGCTTATGGGCACAAGACTACACCCCAAAAACCATCTACTAAAAGAATTATTTACTAAAAAAAATTATTTACTTTCTAAACTAAAAAATATTAAACAAGACTATTCCCTTAAGAAAGTTGTCACGCCGTCCATCATAGGGAAAAGTCACCCGGTTCAACAAAAATGGTTTCCTTGGAAAAGAATCGTGGTAGAAAGAAAAACCAAGGAATTTCATTGATGCTACTATATATAAACAAAAATAAAAACCAAAACAAGAAAACTATAAAAAGAAAGAGAAAATGTTAACTTAACAAAATATCATTAATAAACTAAAAATATCCACCAATCTACACTTGTTCACAATCAATCAAAAACAAAAAGCTTCAATGGTCCACAACACAAAAAAAAACTACATGTTCCACACAATCATATAGGAGCCACCTTATGCTTGACACCGTATTTCTCTAGCAGCCCAGTGAAAGCCTTGATGCATAAATGAGACCCACCATCACTAAGAATGGCTCTAGGAGTGTCAAACCGCGTGAATATGTTTTTCTTTAAGAGCGCGGTCACACTCCTTGCCTCATTTGTAAGGCAATTGCTTCAACCCATTTGGACACGTAGTCCACAGCCACCAGAATATACTTCATACCATAGGAGCTCACAAAGGGGCCCATAAAGTCAATGCCCACACATCAAATATTTCAACCTCCATCACAAAGTGCATAGGCATTTCATGCCTCTTGGATATTGATCCCTGCCTCTGACATTGGTTACAAGATTTGACCATTTGGTTGGCATCATGATAGATGGACGACAAATAATAACCACATTCAAGCACCTTTGTCGTCGTCCGATTACCTCCATTATGACCCCCAACCGGTGAGTCATGGCATACCTTTAGAATTTGCATAATCTCTTCCTCTGGAACACACCTTTTGATGATGTTATCCGCATAGATACAGAACAAGAATGGGTCATCCCAGTAATATTGCCGATACTCTCTCAAGAACTTCTTCTTTTGGTATGCTTCCAAATCATCTGGGATGAGGTCACTAACCAAATAGTTGGCAATGCCGACGTACCAAGGAGTGGTTGAAGAAGATAATGCCAAGATGTGCTCATCGGTAAAGGCATCATTGATATCAAGATTATCCTTTGGTCGTCCGTCTTCTTCAAGCCTAGAGAGATGGTCCGCCACTTGGTTTTCGTTGCCCTTCGATCCTTGACTTCAAAGTCAAATTCTTGCAATAAGAGGACCCACCGTATTAGTCTTGGCTTGGCATCTTTCTTCGCCATGAAGTAGCAAAGAGCGGCATGATCAGTGTAGACCACCACCTTAGATCCCAACAAATAAGCTCAAAATTTTTCAAAGGCATACACAATGGAAAGAAGCTCTTGATCCAGCACCATATAGTTCATTTGTGCACCATTGAGTGTCTTGCTTGCATACTAAATCGGATGGAGAACTTTGTTATACCATTGACCCAAAACTGCCCCAATTGCTACACCACTGGCGTAACACATGAGCTCGAATGGAAGAGAGGTGTGACAATAGTAGGTGTCGTGGTGAGCTTCTCTTTGATCTCCTCAAATGACTTGAGGCACTTGTCATCAAACACAAACTTGGCGTCTTTTTCAAGGAGCCTACACATAGGATTTGCAATTTTGGAGAAGTCCTTGATAAAGCGCCGATAGAATACGGCGTGCCTTAGAAAGCTTCGAATACGCTTTATCGATGTTGGTGGAGGAAGTTTGGAGATGATTTCAATCTTTGCCCGATCAACTTCAATGCCATGTTTTGATATTTTGTGCCCCAAGACAATGCCTTCATCCACCATGAAGTGGCATTTCTCCCAATTAAGCACGAGGTTGGTCTCCTCACATCTCTTGAGAACTTGTATAAGGTTGTCAAGACAATGCTCAAAAGAGTCACCGACCACCGAAAAATCATCCATGAAAACCTCTAGTAAATTTTCCACCATGTCGGAGAAGATGGACATCATGCATCGTTGAAAAGTAGGCGGAGCGTTGCACAAACCAAACGGCATCCGGCTAAAGGAAAAGGTTCCATACGGTCAAGTGAATGTGGTCTTCTCTTGGTCCTCCAAAGTTATATTGATTTGATTGTAACCGGAATACCCATCGAGGAAGCAATAGAATGATCTTCCCACTAGCCGATAAGAATTTCATCAATAAAAGGCATAGGGAAATTATCCTTGCACGTGGCATTGTTGAGCTTCTGATAGTCCATGCATACTCTCCATCCAGTAACCATCCGTGTTGGGATAAGCTCATTCTTCTCATTGTGAATCACCGTCATGCCTCCCTTATTTGGTACACATTGTACCGGACTCACCCATGGACTATCTGCAATGGGGTAGACAACCCCAGCATACAACCATTTGATCATTTATTTCTTGACCACTTCTTGCATTGAAGGATTTAATCTCCTTTGGTGTTCCACACTTGGCTTGCTCCCTTCTTTCAATTGAATTTTGTGCTCACATATCCCGGCGGGGATTCCTCGGATGTCCACTATTGTCCATCCAAGTGATTGCCGGTGTTCCCGCAAGACTTTCAACAATTCATCAACATGTACATCATTCAACAAAGAAGAAACGATTATTGGTAAAGTATCATTAGAGCCGAGAAATTTTTACCTGAAGTGTGAGTGAAGTGGTTTGAGCTCAAGTTGTGGTGGCTCAATGATTTAAGGTTTTGCGAGAGGAGTAGCTCGATTCTCTAAGTCAAGAGAAAGCTTCTTTGGTGCTTATGTGTAGGACCCACGTCCTTCCAATGCGTTCACTACTTCAACATACCCATAAATGTCTTCACCATCAAAGTTCACCAAGATTGCCGCCAAAGTCTCGCTGAGGCATTCTTCCTCCATCTTCATCTCAATAGCATCTTCAAACTCATCAACTACATCAATGACCGAGATTCCTTCGTATGCACTTGGCAATTTCAAACCCTTGCTAGCTTGGAAGGTGACTTCCTCATCATTCACTCGAAACTTGATTTCATTTCGTTCCGAGTCTATTAAAGCACTTCCCGTCGCAAGGAATGGTCTTCCTAAAATGATAGGAATCTCCTTGTCTACCGCACAATCCAGGATAACAAAATCAGCCGGGATAAGGAACTTCCCCACCTTTACCAAGACATCATCCACAATACCTACGTGCCTTTTGATTGACCGGTCAGCCATTTGCAATCTCATGCTTGTAGGCATTGGCAAACCCAATACCTCTTGCTTATAAATAGCTAGAGGCATCAAATTTATGCTAGCCCCGTTTCACAAAGTTCTCTAGCAAAGTCTCTCAACCCAATAGTACATGGAATGGTGAATGCTCCCGGATCTTCCTTCTTCTCAACGGTGGTTGTAGCAATTATCGAACTTACCCGATGAGTCATGTTCACCACTTCATTCTTTGTAGTTCTATTCTTGGTCATCAAATCTTTCAAGTACTTGGCAAACCCCGGCATCTCTTGGAAAGCCTCCAAGAATGGGATGTTCACCGACAATTGCTTCAAGATGTCATAGAAATTTTCAAACTTGCCATCATCTACCCTTTTCGCAAGTCTTTGAGGGAATGGAGGAGTAGGTCGAGGACTTGGTGGAGGAGATTTTGGGGTCTCCTTCACTTTTTCCTTAACCTCTCCCTGCTTTGCTTCTTGGATGTTTACCTCATGGGATGGCCTCTCATTTTCAACAACACCCGGCAACTCAACTTGTGCTTCCACTTCTTGATCAAGATTTTCTACATCAACCACTTGCTCACTTTCATCTTGGAGCACCTTACCGATTCTAGTTGTGATGGCCATGCAATTAGAAGATGGTCCACTTGAACCACCTTTTGGGTTGACCACTGTGTCACTCGGAAGAGAGCCTTTTAGTTTGGGATTTTGTTCTCTTGATAGATCTTTCATTTGCATCTCAAGCTTTTGAATCGAGACGGTGTGTGATCCCACTACCTCGGACATGTTTTTCATTGTTGCATCACTTCGCTCTTGATTTTGCAAGATTCTCTCAAGCATCCCCTCCATTTTGGACTCATTCGAAGGCCCATCCTTGTATTGTGAGGAGTTGGAGTACTTCCCTCTTGGTGGAACATAAGGGTTGGAACTTCGATTGACATAATTGTTGTTGTTGTTCTAATTTCCTTGACTCGCGCCGCCTTGATAATTTCACCAATTTTGTTGGCCTTGCCCTTGCGGGTTTGGCCTCCGTTGGTTTTGTTGGCAAAAGCTACCTTGAGAATTGTGAACATAATTGGCTTCTTCAAACTCTTGACTCCCCATTGATTGCACATCTTCCACAACATTTACCTTTTTTATTTGACTCTCCGTGAACATTTTTGTCAACAAATCAATGTTAGTGGCAAGACCGGCAATCAATTGGTCTCTCTCGTGATTGTCTTTGATCATGTTGTAAGAGAGGGAGTACCATAGGAAATTCTGCCGCTAGCATCTTCCGAATGCCATGCTTGATCATGCTTTGCCACCTTGTCTAGAATTTGAGTAATCCTAGGGAATGACTTGTCCATGAAGGACCCATCTATGGCATTTTTAGCAATGGACTGGGTTAGTGGGTCCAAACCCATATAGAATTTCTCCATTAAAATATGATCTAGGAACCCATGATTTTGTGACCTAACTAGGTATAGCTTGAACCGGTCCCATGCCTCGTGTAAGTGCTCCCCAGGCAGTTGCTTGAAGAAAAATATTTATCTCTGAGCTCTGACTTTTTGCTTTGTGGGGACCATTTCTCTAAGAAGGCACGGACCAGCTCGGGCCATGATGTGATAGAGTTAGGAGGTAAGTTTTGAAGCCATTTTTTCGCTTCTCCCACCAACGAGTATTTGAATACCCGCAACCTCAATGCATCGTCCATCACCTTGTTTTGTTTGTGCATGGAGCATACACCCAAGAAGTTCCTTAGGTGTTGTGTTGGATCATCATCTGTTGTGTTATGGAACAATCCTTCCGCCTTTAGCATTAGAATCAATCCATGATCTACTTTGAATGTAGAGGCACCAACCACCAGAGGGAGGATAATGTTGGAGCTGTCAATATATTCTTCGATGTTGGCAAAAGGGTCATTCTCTTCATCATAATGAACATTGGCCATTTTAACCTAGTACACCAAACAAAACAAGGAATGTGTGATGGGATAGAAGAAGATATAAAGTAAAGTACACACTATCTAGTAATTTCAAAACCGTATTCCCCGGCAACGGCGCCAAAATTTGATACGCTCAAATTACACCTTAAATTAGTGTAAAGCGATCAATGCCAAATATAGTAACCCAACAAGGTTGGGGTCGAATCCCACATGGAATAGGCATGAAAAGTTTACTTGTGTAGTGTGAATTTTAACTCAAATCGTATTTATATTCCGTTAGCGTAACCAAAATATTGTAATTGGTTTTTGTGATAATTTAGTGAAATAGTAACAAGTATGATTAACTGGAGTTGTAATTAATTTGATTAACTAAGGTTGTGTCCCCTTCAATGAAGTGTAATGCCAGTTGGTGTTAATTAATGGAAGGTCCTTTAGATATGCAAATGATTTCTAAATGACGGCCCAATATTTTCCAATAGTTGGGTAGTATTTCCTCTTTATGATTTTTCCAAACATAAAAGAGTTCCAATGAAGAGTATTAATTACAAATAAAACCCACTCATTCCTAAGCGATTCTATTAAACAAGGTTTAACGCCTTGAGTCTTTGATGTTTACTCCTACCAATCCTAACTCACTTTTTCAGTAAAGAAAGAACTTAATGGCACTTGTTAATATTTGCAACCACCAATAATAAATGAAGAATGAGAAGTAAATATATATTAACCAACAATAATATATATATTCAATGCTAAACACCTATTAACATAACACCAATTTAGGGTCCACAATTGCCAGGGTTGTGGCAATGGTTCCTTAGGTCGTATTTGATGTCCCGGAAAAATATTAGGCAATCCGGGTCCAGGGACCTGGGCCCACGGCGGTGCTATGGGCCATAGAACACGAAAATATGGGACTCGCGCAGATTTCGAGTGTTATGAACGTAAAATGCCAAAAAATGTAATTTGGTCATGCCGGGGCTGTGGAAATGGTTCCTTAGGTCATATTTCATGTCCCAAAAAAATATTAGGCGATCTAGTCCGGGGGCCCGGGACCACGGCGAAGCTGTGGGCAATAGCACACGAAAATATGGGACTCGCGCGAATTTCTAGTGTTATGGCTGTAAAATGCAAAACAATGTAATTTGGTAATGCCGGGGCTGTGGCAATGGTTCCTTAGGTCGTATTTAATGTCCCGAAAAAATATTAGAAGATCCGTGTCCGGGGGCCCGAGCCCACGGCGGAGGCGCGGGCTATAGCACACGAAAATATGGGACTCGCGCTGATTTCTAGTGTTATGGACGTAAAAATGGAAAACAATGTAATTTGGTTATGCCGGGGTTGTGGCAATGGTTTCTTAGGTCGTATTTGATGTCCCAGAAAAATATTAGGCGATCCGGATCCAGGGGCTTGGGCCCACGGCGGTGTTGTGGGCCATAGAACACGAATATATAGGACTCGCGCGGATTTCGAGTGTTATGAATGTAAAATGCCAAAAAATGTAATTTGGTCATGCCGGGGCTGTGGAAATAGTTCCTTAGGTCGTATTTGATGTCCCGAAAAAATATTAGGCGATCCGGTCCAGGGGCCCGGGCCCACGGCGAAGCTGTGGGCTATAGAACACAAAAATATGGGACTCGCGCGAATTTCTAGTGTTATGGCTGTAAAATGCAAAACAATGTAATTT
>ML276354.1:7370-34146 GCA_005239495.1 Nicotiana undulata | reverse complement strand
CAGCTTGGTGTAGGGTTGATGCCACGGCCCCAACAGCGTGGATCCAAGGTCGTCCCAACAGTATGTTGTACGATGCAGGCACATCTATCACTTGGAAATCTACATCGAACCAAGTTGGTCCCATCTGTAAGCATAAGGTGATCTATCCCATGGTGGACCTCTGTGAACCATCGAAGGCCTTTACGTTGATCTCTCCTTCCTTTATCTCATGTAGACTCTTGCCCAATCTCTTGATTGTGACCAGCGGACAGATGTTGAGGCTGGAACCCCCATCAATTAGGATCCTTTTGATGAAATGATCCTCACATTGTACAGTGATGTGTAGTGCTCTGTTATGCCCTAGCCCGTCGGGCGGTAGCTCATCTTCATGGAAAGTGATCTTGTGACTCTCCAGTATCTGGCCCACCATGTTGGCCATTTCCCCACTGGTGATTTTGTCTGGCACGTATGCTTCACTTAGCACCCTTAGCAAAGCACTCCTATGAGTTTCAGAGTTTTGTAACAGGGAGATGATAGATATCAGACCTGGCTTTTTGTTCAACTGGTCGAGGATTGAGTATTCCTTGGCTTGTATCTTTCTCCACTAATCGTCTGAACCTGCTTCAATGATGGGGGGCGATTGTTGGCCTGCTTGCTACACTCGGCCAAATATTCAGGGGTATAAACTTTGCCGGTTCTCGTCATACCTTGTGCAGCGATGGCTTCTTCAGATTTTCCTTTACCTTTCCTCCTTGCTTCAGCGGTATAGTCCCACGGAATGGCGTCTGAGCAAAAGGGTGATGTTGTTGTCATCCCCACTGGAATAGGTGTGGTCATTCTTATTCCCGTCGGAGTATATGTTATAGATGGCCGGACTGCAACTTCGAGCGGTTGTACAAACTCGACTTCGATCGGTTCTGGGGCCTTTCCTTCGGCGGGTGGTCTCGATTTAAACTCAAGTGGAATGGACATGTTTACCTCAACTTCCTCATATGGCTGCATCTGGACCACGATCGGATTAAGATAATCGCAGGCTTCTTCGGATCACCCTCGGAAATTAGCCCAATTGATCCCTCAGGATCCCAATCATCTTCAACCTCAATCATATGGACACCGCCTTTATGGTCAGGCAGCAGATTATTGCGAACATTAGGAGTAGGGTCCTTGGCTACAATGATCTAGTTATCTATGAGGGTTTGTATCTTGTCTTTCAAGGAACAACATTTCTCGATGGTGTGTCCCTTCATGCCGGAGTGGTAAGCATAGGCTTTGTTTGGGTTGACCCACTGAGATGGGTTTTCAGGGACGACAGCGGGAATGGGTGTGACATAACCAGCGGCTTTAAGCTTTTCGTATAATTGGTCAATGGGTTCAGCTATGGTAGTATACTGTTTTGGTGGACGACGGTCGAAATTTGGGCGAGGTCTCGAGAAGTTTTGGCGATTAGGTGGTGATTGATAGTGAGAAGGTTGGGAATTGTAGGCATTATAGACGGGAGCTGGTTGTGAATATCTAGGCGAGGTAGGATGATATGTGGATGGTGGAGTTTGGTAGGTGGGTGAGGGTGTCTAGTATGGAGGTGAAGGTGCTTGGTAGCTTGGAGATGGTTGGTATGTGAAGGAAGGTGCGGGGTATACTTAGTATTTGGGAGGGGACTTGGCTTGCTGCGCCACCATCATGGCTCCTACATCCCTTTTCTTGGACACACCACCGGATTGCAGAGCTTTATTGGTAGCCTGTAAGGCTTCAAAATTAGTAACCATACCATTTTTTATGCCTTCCTCGATTCGTTCTCCCAACTTGATGATATCAGAAAACTTGTGCCCCTCGACCATCATCAGCCGCTCATAATACTGAGGATCCTGAGCGCGTACAAAGAATTTCTTCATTTGTTCCTCTTCTAAGGCCGGTCTGACCTTGGTAGCTTCTGACCTCCAACGAGTAGCATACTTGCGAAAGGTCTTTGTTGGTTTCTTCTTCACGTTCTTGATGTAGAACACATCCGGTGCATCCTCCGTGTTGAATCTGAATCTATCCATGAAGTCCGTAGCCATGTTCACCCAATTGAACCATTTCTTTGGATCCTGGTTGATGTACCAGGACATTGCATCACCTTTCAAACTCCTCGTGAAGAGTTTCATGCGGATCCTTTCATCTTTGCCCACGCCGATCAATTTGTTGCAGTAAGTCCTCAGATGGACTCTTGGGTCACCAGTACCATCAAACATCTCGAACATAGGAGGTTTGTACCCCTCAGGAAGTTCAACATCTGGATGTATGCAAAGATCCTCATAGTTCAATCCCTCAACCCTTTTAACTCCTTTGACACCATGAACTCGGTTGGTCAATTTCTTGAGTTCCTCGGCCAGATTCCTGATGAGCTTATCCTTCTCGTCGGACTCATGGGTATGCGGTGTGGAATGAGCTACGGTTTCCACATAAATGGGCTTGTCATAAGCCTGGAAGTGGTCTCTCGTCTGATCCTGGAGAGGCGGAGTGTTGTAGTGACATGTGTTACGTGGTGCTGGTGGAACGGGATCTTTGGGGTGATTGGGTTGTTTGAGGATGTTTTGGGGTAAAATGGGGTTCAGAGTATTTGGGAAGTGAACGTTTGGGACGTTGAGGGAGAATGATAAGTGGGCCACGTTCTTGAGTTGATCAAGTTCCTCTTGGAACTTTAGCAGCTTCTTCTCTAGTGGAGACATACCCTCGTGCAGAACCTGAATACCCTGACCATCAGTGATCTCAACATGTTCATCCCTGTTGTCTTTTCTAGTACCACTTGCATCTGCCATCTTGGTTTTACTCTTACTTTTCCCTTTAGGAGGACTGGGAGGAGGAGTAGGAGGAGGCCTCTTTGATCTGGTGCAATAAGCTATTGATGCCAGAGTGCACGAACTAACTTTTAGGGAAGGGGAATAACTAACAAAAAAGGTAGTGAAGTTAGTGAAGATTATTAAGAATAATGCAATAATTTAAACACGTAATGCGAAAAATGTAAAACACATCCTACGTTGGGGAACCTCTTTATGCCCGAGGTAGGCCTAACCACAAATTAATTTGGAGAACTTAAATACTAAATGCCTTATTTTTTTGATAATAAAAATAGACAAATCCAACTTGACTCAAAAAATACGACCAGGTGTTTAGATGTCATGGGGAGGGAACACAGGTTTGTAGCATGATAAGCTAAGTAGAGGATAAGAACAAACAAGAAACAGCAGTCCTGTTGAGACAAGAAAAAGAGGATCACATAGACAAACAATCATGCTAACTCCATAGGGTTAAAACAGGGTTATAGTATATCATACAAGGTAAAGCAGGAGACATCTTATACTAAAAGGGAAGGGGAAATCATAGAAGCATGCTAGTTACATGGTAGGTAGTAGAACCATAAGATAAAGCCCAAAAGGAACAACAAGTAGATGAACTGAAGCATAATGTGTGGGGACACTGTAAACATAAATTAGGAACATACCAGTCAAGGGTATAGAACAGCAAAGTGCAAGGAGGTAGTGCAGCAAAAGTAGTATGCAGAACAAGAGAGTAGTAGGAAAGCAGTGTGCAGGAATAAGAAAGCAACAAGAATTACTCAGTTTTGGCTTCCAGCCAACTGAGTAGTAAACAATTGATGTAAAGAGCAAGAAGAGGTGTGTATGGAAACACAGTAGTTTCAGAGAAATGTACTCAGTGTTTTTGTGTGTGTATGTCAGTGTATCAATGTATTCATGTGTGTTATGCAAAGAGAGAATACAGAGTATATATAATGTTGAAAACGAGTGAGGAAAATAGGGAAAGAGTGCATAATTATGGAAATAGTAACCAATTAGTATCAATTAAAACATTAGACTCCTTTAATTAGGGAGTCAAGTTAAGACGGTGCAATCATGGTTAGATAAGGAAAATGAATCAATTATAAGACTGATTTTAGTAAATTAGGGGCAATGAAATCATATAGCATATAATAGAAGCCAAATACATAGTACATAATTAAGGAAAGTAGAACTAATAGTATATTCATAAATAAAAGTATGGTGTTAATTCTGAAAATCAGTCGAGGAAATCTCGAATAGAATCACAATTACAGGGAACCCAGTATAATCAAGGAAAGTATCACATAAGTAAGGGAACATATTGAAACTCAGTACAGGATATACAAAGTCACAGGTTTGAGGAAAATATCACGGCTATGCAAAGAGATACACAGATTCAATAGTGATCATCAGGCAAACAGTCATTAACCAGTATCAAATTGATAATTAATAGCACAAAAATAGGGAACCCCACGCAAGGTATCACAGAACACTAAGCCTGAGTCCCTAGCGACAAGAATCAGAGAATATATGAATGGCTTCACATGAAAACAAGCACACATAATCGAACAGGCTAAAAGAAATAGGGCTTTTAGCATAATAGCTCAGAGAGCCATAAAACATAAAAGAATCATTCCACATACAGTATAAGTCACTAAAATCATAAGTAAGAAAACGTTTTTGAAAGGGGTTAAGAAACCCTAATTTTGAAATAGCAAGAATCGTTAAAAGATGGGATTTTCAAAGAAAAGAAATGTAGAAAAGCTTTGTAATACTATATATTTAGAGTAGAAAAAAATAAGTTGAAGAATAATAGCATTAGGGTTTCGTGGAACCCAGATAAAAAGGAAAACCTCAGAGGTGGCACCGGCTTAAGCTGGAGTAGGTCGTAGATCGTTACTTAGACGACCAGGGAGGCTGGAAAGGTGGCATGGGACCATGGGAGATGAGTTGGACTGCTCCAAGTTTGCCTGAGAGCCGTAGAGTATCATTGGACCAGTACAAGGGGTGTGGATGACCATGAGATAATGAAGACCCAAGGTTTCCGGTGAGAAACCAACCGGAGAGGGTGGATGGAACTCATCGGAGAAGGAAAAGTCAGTGAGACTTCTAGAGAGAACTAGAGCGTCACAGAGAGAGATAGAGAGATAGAGAGAGAGTGAGTCATGAAGAATGGTGTAACGACCCGACCGGTCATTTTGAACTCTAGCGCGTCGTTTAGCAGTTGGAAGTCATGAACAACTTCACTTCGAGTATTTTGACTTGTATGTATGGTTAGAGTTGAAATTCAGAAAATTCGGAGTTGAATTGAAAGGAAAACTTTCATTTTGGAAGCCTTAAGTTGAAGAAATTGAGTAAGACTGGGATTTTGAGTAAAAGACCTCGGAATCAAGATATGAAAGTTCCAGCAGGTTTGTATGATGATTTCGGACTTGGGCGCATGTCCAGATTGGGTTTTGGATAATCCGGGAGCATTTCAGCGTATATTGTGAAAGTCAGCATTTTGAAGGAATTTCCTAAGTTAGGCTTAAAGCGCATTTCAGAGATATTGATGTCTGTTTGGGATTGCGATTCAGGGAATAGCTCCGTATTGTGATTCTGGAGTTGGGCGCGCGATCGGAAGAGAATTTGGATATACGGAAGTCTATTTGAGGTCATTTGGCTAAAGTTAGAAATTTATGTTTTTTTGAAGAATCCTACCGGAAGTGGAAATTTTGATATCGGGGTCGGAATGCGATTCCGAAAGTGGGAGCAGGTCCATAATGTCGAATATGACTTGTGTGCAAAATTTGCGGTCAATCGGACGTGATTTGATAGGTTTCAACATCGGAGGTGGAAGTTAGAAATTTCAAAGTTCATAGAGTTTGAATTTTAGTACGATTCATGATTTCGACGTTGTTTGATGTGATTTGAGGCCTCGACTAAGTCCGTGATATGTTTTGAGACTTGTTGGCACGTTCGGACGGGGTCCCCAGGGGCTCGGATGAGTTTTGGGGTAGTTTCGGACAATTTCTAGGCCATTTATAACTGCTGGTTTTTGGCTACACGAGGTTCTACGCGATCACCTGGAATTGGTCGCGATCGCGGAAAGCCTTTTGCGATCGCGTAGAGGAAATGTGCTGCTGCACTAACTCGACTTCGGAGGCTCATATCTCGCATTCTATAAGGAATTTTGAGATGATGCAAAAATGACAGTTGTAGCCCTTTGTGTCTAGTTTCTAGAATTGTAGACCATTTATCATTTGGATTTGTGTACAAAGAGATTTGTCAGTTACACTACAGGGTGTCCATGAAGATGAAGAAGGAATTTGTGTTGCACATGGGCTGACTTTGCCAGATTATATCTAGGTATCTATAAGGAACTGGGAGATGACCAACACATCAAAGTTGTAGATTTTGGAGTCTAGTGTTCAGAACGTTAAACCATTTTCATTTGGAGTTTTGTGCAAAATGTTATGACCATTCTACTAGAGGTTGTCCGAAAAGCTGGGAAATTGTTCTCCGCGATTGCGAAGCTCTTTCCGCGATCGCGAAGAGTAAATTTTGCGCTAGAAAAACTGTTCTCCGCGATCGCGAAGCAATTTCGACGATCGCGATGAGTAAATACCTGGGCAGAATGTTTTAAAAATGGGATTTTTGGCTATTTCTTCATTTTTCTCATGGTTGGGGCGATTTTTGGAGAGCTTCAAGAAGAGATTTTCGTCATCTATGCCAAGGTAAGTTGCTCATACTCATTCCAAGTTAAAAACATGAATTAGGTGTGGATTAAAACATGAAAATTGTGGAAAATTGTTGTTTTGGAGAAAACCTAGAAAGGTTGGTAAAAGTGGATTTTAGCCACGAGTTGAGCATGAATATTTGAGTAAATTGTCTATTTAGACTAGTGAAGCTATGGGTAGAGTATATCTTCGAGAAATTTCGGAATCCGGGCACGTGGGCCTGAGGGAATTTTGGTCAATTCACTAATCGGAGTTGGGAATTTGTATAATCTGAATTTTTAGCAAACATTTGAGTATATTTTTACGGGTTTATCATCATTTGGATAGTTTTGGAGCGTTGTGCATCGATTGGAGTCGTCGGGAAGGCTTGGAGGCCGTTTATGGAAATCCTGGAGCGAGGTAAGTCTCCTTTCTAACTTTGTGAGGGGGAACTTTCCCCCTAGGTGAACGAAATAAATATATGCAATTATTTGCGGGGGCTATGTACGCACGAGGTGAAGGGAGTCCGTGCGTAGCTACTGTTATGGTATGTCCGGGTAGTCTAGGACCCACTAGCATGCCTTACGTGTTGTACATGTGATCCTGTCATAATAAAAGGCTGATAATGCTATTGAATTGATAATTTATTTTCCTAAAAAGGCTGGAGTGTACTTTTCTTAATTATTTGGAAAAAAAGGATTGATTTCCCTGTGGATTATTATGTTCCTGACAAGGTTACTTATTGAGTACTCTTAAGATTTGACAAACGAATTTCCAGAAATATATTCTAAATATTATCTTCATGATTAATTAAGGAGAATTGTATCACTTCTATGGGAAAATGTCTTCTTGAACAAAATATGGATTCTTTTATGTGAATACGTGTATATATGAGCACCTGCATCGCAGGTATGATTCGCGGGCAGGCTAGCCATATTTTATTGTGTTGACTGCATCGCATGATCGATTCGCGAGCGGGGAAAAAAATAGATACTTCTATGATTCGGGTCGTTCGACCCTTCGGCAGTGCACAATTTACTATTGTTCGTCCGCGCCGTTGGACCCTCGGCATATTTGTTGCGCATGATAAAATGCTGCATATTTTCCTGTGATTTATACATGTTTATTGGCCTAAGTATATTTTGAGTTGTCAGTTTAAAAGAAGGAGGATTTATGTGAAAAATGTGGAACAAATTGATATTTATTGATATTCTAATCTCCGATTAGTTGATTAATTGATTATGATACTCATGCTTAGCTTCTCACTTAGATTATGCTAGACTGACCTATAGCAAGTGTCAAATTCGACCCCTCGTCACTACCTCTCTGAGGTTAGGCGGGATACTTACTGGGTACACATTTTTTTCGTACTCATAATACACTTTATGTGCATTTTGTTGCACAGGTACCGTCATATCACAGTGGTTGATATGGAGACTCATGCATGCTGCATTATCTGGAGGCGTTCTGCAGCTGACAGAGTCTCTCCTCTATATACTGTATTTCCATTTTAAATTACTTGTCCAATCTGTATTTCGGACAAGCTTTGTAGTATTTATATAAACTCTTATAATCTGCTCATGCACTTGTGACACCGTGTTCTGGGAATGTATTTGGGTTGTATTTTACAAAAAATATGGACTGTTGCTTTTACTGAATTCATTTTTATTTAGTTGTTATGTACAAAAGTGAAAAGTAACGATTTCGAAAATGCTAAAATAGGAATTTACTTCTATTAATTAATGATTGGCTTTCCTGACAGTGGGGTCCGGCACCATCACGACCTTATGGATTTTGGGTCGTGACAACATGGTATCAGAGCACTAGGTTCCCTTAGGTCTCACGAGTCATGAGCGAGTCTAGTAGAGTCTGGCGAATCGTTAAGGAGACGTCTGTACTTATCTTCGAGAGGTTACAGGGCTGTTAGGAGTACATCCCTTCTTGATATCTCATCGTGCGATTTGATCCCTCTCAGGCTTATGCCTATGTTTCTTCCTACTCAATCTCATACGTCGCGAAGTGCTTCCTATAATCGAGAGTTTGAGGAATTGTAATGGGGCTACAGATACGGTGCGTGATGTTTTCCATGCATAGTCGATTGGACAGTTGTTGTCGCCCTGCAGAAGAATATTATGTTATTTCAGCTCAGTAGCTGTGTTTCTGAAAGCCTTGAGGCTATGCTCAGATGGTGATGATGTTCCTGATTGGTTCTCGCGTGATGTCGATATGATGGTAGAATGCTTACCCGTAGTATGGGGGTGATGAATTGATTGAAGGGAGGTCTTCTCAGAGTGTGAATTTGAGATTTCAGTGTTTTAGTTCCGGCGGAGGAAACGCAATTGAACTATAAATGGTCAGGTTTTGGGTGATAAGAGTAATGAAGCTTGGTGTTATCGAGCAAGGTGGTGTATTCACCCGTGTTGTGGTACTGATGTTTTATCAAATAAAACGTGTTGTGTTCGCTGGTGCTATAGTTCTTCGGTTGCATTGGGTTAGAGTGTTGTGAAGCAGTGTTGAAGAAGCAGCTGTTATAGACCGTGGTGTGCGGTGATTAAAGTATTGAATGAGCGTTTCTAATGAAGGCAGCTCGAGAAAGAATATTATCAGAGAATGATATTGAATTGAGTCCGCAATTGAGAAGAATGCGATGAAGGGATACATGCGAAAGGTGTCAGGTAGAGGCTAAATCTCTAAATGCCAAGCGTCAAAGACGGAAGTCGAGTAGTTGCTTAAAGGAATGAGTTCAACTAAGTAAGAAGCACCAATATAGCCTATGAGTTCATTGGTAAGGTGGTTTCCTACCTGGGGGAGGAGTTGGAGTGATGTGAGAATTTTAGTGGACATGGATTAGGTCCACGAGCATAAACTGAAATGTTGATTATTTGACAGGAGGTTAGATGCAGCAGAGAGGAGTTGTTAGGGATGAAGAAGGATGCAGTATAACTTGGAATTTGAAGATATTGTAGCACACATAGTGGATGTATGTGAGGAGCGGACAGACTAGTAAAGTCGGTGAATGAGGACAGGCTTAGGATGGAGGACTTGATGTCTTAGAAAGTGTGCGTCACACCGTAGTGGAAGGTGTCGGTTGGTGAGTTTCCACATGTGGGTTATCTTCTGTGGGTAGGATGGCACTTGTGGGGTTGGCAAGTTAGTACATCTAATAGAAATGGGTAAAGCAGTAATTGAGCGTGGCATTTGATAAATGTGTACGAAGTTGGTCCTATTGGACCAGGGTTAGGCTTTGGAAGATTAAGAATTTGTGCTTAAGGCATAGGCAATTTGTAAGGATAGTGACTCAGTCACGTGCTTCTTTGAGAATATGTTCATGTGCTAGAAAAGCCTTGGAGTTGAATGTATTGGGGGCCAGTCAGAGTGGGTGACTCTCAGCAGTGGTCCTAGTGAACTTGAAAGTTAGAGACTGCTGTGTTCTAAGGGTTTCAGGCAGCAGTATGATTAAGAATCGAGCTTTTTGTAGTATAATCTCTGAGGAGAAGGAAAATAGTTGGATTGTTCTATGTTATTTCAGCACGCATGATAATGTTGGAGGAGTGAGAGAAATAAACTCCGCGTTGTAGAAATATTATCATGAGGTTGTGAGACGGGTTACGGGATTTAGGCAGCATGGTCTCATGAATCAATGTCACTCGAGATGAGTGAGGATTGAGTTGCTATGAGTTTAAAGAAGATAAATTGGATAGCCATGGTTGAAACGGCACCTGTTCGACAGTGATCAGTTCCTTCGGTGTGATCGAGTATGTGTATGGTTTTTCAGATGTGTGTAGGGCTTGTCGGCCGTCGTAATAGATTTCAGTTGGAAGCATTCAAGTACTATGGCCTGTTAGGTGTAGGCGGATCCCGGAAGGGTATGGTGGTTCAGTCCACTACTTAAGGATTTGCATGTATTTTAATGGTGAGAACTCACTTGTGTGTTGTTATGGTTCTCATGATTTGAGGTGAGTAAAAGATTTATGTATGTGATTAAGTGTTCACCATATTAGTGGTTCAGGAGTTATGATGGAATTCCTATGTTATCCCATATTGGCATATTAGGTGCAGCATGCAGTATGTAACTGGAAGTAAGAATCGAGAATGCGGTTCGGTATTAACAAGGATGTCAATAGCTCAGAGGACGAAGAATAAGGGATTTGAATGTCTAGAATAAGCTGATGTTGTCTTCATTGTCACCTGAGATCGGTGTTTGGTGAAAGAGCCTTTGTATCCTGATTACGGGTCCTTGAATTGTTTTACAGCCTTAGGGTGGTCGGTGGTATGGATGTGCATAATGGTTACCGCGTGTGAAAAGTCGTGGGAGCGTGACCACGGGAAGATGGTGTAAGTGTGACTTGTAGTCTCCTGATTGATTGAAGATTTAGACCAAGTATAAGGAAGTGCAACATTGCTTATTTGAGAATATATACATTAAAAGGTGTTAAATCCACTTGGTTGTGGATTGTGGGGTGTTTTTCCCTGCTATGATGGTTGCTCTTGTGTGTTATGAGAAAAAGGTGAGTTATTATGGACTCGGGTAAGATGATCAGGCTAATTATGTGTGAGCAGAATCGGCTTGAAGGGAATGAATGGATTTAAACAAGGTTATGGGCTTCATGCGAGTCAGATGTGTTCATTTCAATAAAGCGCTCCTCAAGGAGGGGTGTTGAAATATCAGATGATGTTCTGTCTTCCTCAAATTCAGGTAATATAATGATTGTGCCGTGTGAGTTGTGAAACGGCTTGATAAATCCCTATGTGTTGAATCTCATGTGTAGTGATGATATTATGTGAGCCGCAGAGCTCATGAGATTCAGAGTATATATATACATCGCACCTCCGTTGTGCTTAAGTTTTGTAGCATATGTCTTTATCAGTCTCCCCAGGATGGTATTATGCACTTAGCGTGCTTGTGATCGATATTCAATATTTTGTGATAGTGAGCAATTCAGCTCCGTGTATATCTCCCTATATGAATTTTATGATGAGACCGGGTCGTACGCCGCCACAGGTATGTTATTTGGATCGGGTTGCACGCCGCAACAGTGCGATGTTTAGAACAGTTCCTTATATTTATTTTTCTTGTGTTTTACTTCCTAATTCTCTGAGGAAAGTACATATTCATAGCGTGAGTCGAATAGTCCCTTCCTGATGCCATTTCCTTACGTATCGTGTTCGAATTGTGACCTATTGGCGCATTGTGGCATCGTGTGAGGCCTTATGGACGTGTTAGGGGTGATTGGTTATTTGAGCAGTTCATACTGGGTGAGACAAGATTTGTAAATTTGGGATCGGTGTGATAAGATTATGCAAGTATATTGTAGGGAAATTTCCATCATTAGTTGCAATGCGATGATGATCTAAGTTTAGAGAAAGATTTCAACATTTGGTTGACTCTGCAGATGGTTATAAATTTCTACACATCTCCTCCATTGTGATGGTATCATCGGCATTATAGCATAATATATGTATATGTCTTATAGGGTGCATTGCGAGCCTTAGATTCGTAGAATTTTGGCTATTAAGGTTCAGGGAATGTCATTTTGGTCAAAGATGGACTATGAAGTGTATGGTGCCAATTCAGCATAGGTACGTAGTTGTGTTCTGGTGCCTCGTGTGGTGGTTGGTACGGTGTTCATGAATCATAACAGGTCTGGCAGAGAATTTCGAGTGTTGGAACTGGAGTTTGAGCTTATTGTAGGGATAAAAGGGAGTATCTTTAGATTTTATCAAGCTAATGTGCTCAACGGGGTTGTGATAGTACAGGCAGGTGCGCGAAGTGGTAAACAGTGAGTTCAGATAACTCTAGAGCAGTTCTTGGCACATTCGAGGACGAACGTCAAATAAGTGGTGGAGAATGTAACGACCCGACCGGTTGTTTTGAGCTCTAGCCCGTCGTTCAGCAGTTGGAAATCATGAACAGCTTCACTTCGAGTATTATGACTTGTATGTATTGTCAGAGTTGAAATTCAGGAAATTCAGAGTTGAATTGAAAGGAAAATTCTCATTTCGGAAGCATTAAGTTGAAGAAATTGAGTAAGACTGGGATTTTGAGTAAAAGACCTCGGATCAAGATCTGAAAGTTCCAGCAGGTTCGTATGATTATTTCGGACTTGGGCGTATGTCCGGATTGGGTTTTGGATAATCCGGTAGCATTTCGGCGTATATTGTGAAAGTCAGCATTTTGAAGGAATTTCCTAAGTTTGGCTTAAAGCGTATTTCAGATATATTGATGTCCGTTTGGAATTGCGAGTCAGTGAATAGCTTCGTTTGGTGATTCTCGAGTTGGGAGGGCGATCGGAAATGAATTTGGATATCCGGAAGTCTATTTGAGGTCATTTGGCTAAGGTTAGAAATTTAAGTTTTTTTGAAGAATCCGACCGGAAGTGGAAATTTTGATATCAGGGTCGAAATGCGATTCAGAAAGTGGGAGCAGGTCCATTATGTCGAATATCACTTGTGTGCAAAATTTGGGGTTAATCGGACGTGATTTGATAGGTTTCGGCGTTGGAGGTGGAAGTTTGAAATTTCAAAGTTCATAAATTTTGAATTTTAGTACGATTCATGATTTTGACGTTGTTTGATGTGATTTGAGGCCTCGACTAAGTCTCTGATATGTTTTCAGACTTGTTGGCACGTTCGGACGGGGTCCCCAGGGGCTCGGGTGAGTTTCGGGGTGGTTTCGGACAATTTCTAGGCCATTTATAACTGCTGGTTTTTGGCTACAACAGTTTTCTACGCGATCGCGTGGAATTGGTCGCTATCGCGGTGAGTAAAATGAGAGAAATGGGCCAGTGAATCACGATCGCGGAAAGCCTTTTGCGATCGCGTAGAGGAAATGTTCTGCTGCACTAACTCGACTTCGGAGGCTCATATCTCACATTCTATAAGGAATTTTGAGATGATGTAAAAATGAAAGTTGTATCCCTTTGTGTCTATTCTCTAGAACGGTAGACCATTTATCATTTAGATTTGTGTACAAAGAGATTTTGTAGTTACACTACAGGGTGTCCGGGAAGATGAAGAAGGAATTTCTGTTGCACATGGGTTGACTTTGCCAGATTATATCTAGATATGTATAAGGAACTGGGAGACGACCAACACATCAAAGTTGTATATTTTGGAGTCTAGTGTTCAGAACATTAAACCATTTGTTATTTTGAGTTTTGTGCAAAACGTTATGACCATTATAATAGAGGCTGTCCGGAAAGATGGGAAATTGTTCTCCGCGATCGCGAAGAGTAAATTTTGGGCTAGAAAAATTGTTCTCCGCGATCGCGATGATTAAATACCTGGGCAGAATGTTTTAAAATCGGGATTTTTGGCTATTTATTCATTTTTCTCATGGTTGGGGCGATTTTTGGAGAGCATCAAGAGGAGATTTTCGTCATCTATGCCAAGGTAAGTTGCTCCTACTCATTTCAAGTTAAATACACGAATTAGGTGTGGATTAAAACATGAAAATTGTGGAAAATTGGGGTTTTGGAGAAAACCTAGTAAGTTTGGTAAAAGTGGATTTTAGCCATGAGTTGAGCATGAATATTTGAGTAAATTATATATTTGGACTAGTGAAGCTATGGGTAGAGTATATCTCCGAGAAATTTCGGAATTCGGGCACGTGGGCCCGAGGACATTTTGGTCAATTCACTAAGCGGAGTTGGGAATTTGTATAATCTGAATTTTTAGCAAACATTTGGGTATATTTTCACTGGTTTTTCATAATTTGGATAGTTTTGGAGCGTTGTGCATCGATTGGAGTCGTCGGGAAGGCTTGGAGTCCGTTTATGGAAATCCCGGAGCGAGGTAAGTCTCCTTTCTAACTTTGTGAGGGGGAACTGTCCCCCTAGGTGAACTAAATAAATATATGCAATTATTTGCGGGGGATACGTACGCACGAGGTGAAAGGAGTCCGTGCGTAGCTATTGTTATGCTATCTCCGGGTAGTCTAGGATCCACTAGCATGCCTTACGTGTTGTACATGTGATCCTGTCATAATAATAGGCTGATAATGTTATTGGATTGATAATTTATTTTCCTAAAAAGGCTGGAGTGTACTTTTCTTAATTATTTGGAAGAAAAGGATTGATTTCCATGTGGATTATTATGTTCCTGACAAGGTTACTTATTGAGTACTCTTAAGATTTGACAAACGAATTTCCAGAAATATATTCTAAATATTATCTTCATGATTAATTAAGGAGAATTGTATCACTTCTATGGGAAAATGTCTTCTTGAACAAAATATGGATTCTTTTATGTGAATACGTGTACATATGAGCACCTGAGTAGCAGGTATGATTCGCGGGCAGGCTAGCCGTATTTTATTGTGTTGACTGCATTGCATGATCGATTCGCGAGCAAGAAAATAAATAGATGCATCTATGGTTCGGGCCGTTCGACCCTTCGGCAGTGCATAATTTATTATTGTTGGTCTGCGCCGTTCGACCCTCGACCTATTTGTTGCGCATGATAAAATGCTGCATATTTTCTTGTGATTTATACATGTTTATTGGCCTAAGTATATTTTGAGTTGCCAGTTTAAAAGAAGGAGAATTTATGTGAAAGATGTGGAACAAATTGATATTTATTGATGTTCTAATCTCCGATTAGTTGATTAATTGATTATTACACTGATGCTTAGCTTCTCAATTAGATTATGCTAGTCTGACCTATAGCAAGTGTTAAATTCGACCCCTCGTCACTACCTCTCTGAGGTAAGGCGGGATACTTACTGGGTACACGTTGTTTTCGTACTCATACTACACTTTCTGTGCATTTTGTTGCACATGTACCGTCATAGCACAGTGGTTGATGTGGAGACTCATGCGTGCTGCATTATCCGAAGGCGTTCCGCAACTGACAGAGTCTCTCCTCTATGTACGGTATTTTCCATTTTAAATTACTTGTCCAATCTGTATTTCGGACAAGATTTGTAGTATTTGTATAAACTCTTAGAATCTGCTCATGCACTTGTGACACTGGGTTGTGGGAATGTATTTGGGTTGTATTTTACAAAAAAAATGGACTGTTGCTTTTACTGAATGCATTTTTGTTTAGTTGTTATGTACAAAAGTGAAAAGTAACGATTTCGATAATGCTAAAGTAGGAATATACTTCTATTAATTAATGATTAGCTTGCCTGACAGTGGGGTCCGACACCATCACGCCCTTATAGATTTTGGGTCATGACAAATGAGGGGTCGATTGGGGTATTATCAGGGGTTAATTATGGTAATGAATCATCTGGGCCGTTGATTCAAATTGATCAACGGCTCAGATCAATCACAGGGTTGGGTCGGGTATAAATTAGGATTTGGGCTGAGTAGAAGTTAGGAATTTGGGTTGGGGTTTAATTAAAGATAGGGTTGGAGTTCAATTTAGGCTAGATTTTAAAATAAAAGTGGCTAGATATTAAATACCCCAAAAATAGATGAATAATCAAATAAACATCCAATAATTGTATATAAAAAATGAAATTGTGTTTAAATAAATGAAATTAAATAATATTACGTAAAAATCACTAGTTATCGAATTAAAATAACATAAAGTGTACAATTGGGCTATAATTGCAAAATTATTGTAATTATAGCTAGATATTGCTGAATTGGCTAATTTATGAAATAATTAAAATCCCAATGGATAAGAATGATTAAAAATGATATATCGAGCTGGGGAACATTTTAAAATTATTTATAACATAATTTTTGGATGATGATTGAGTATGCAATATTAAATAAGTATAAGAAATAATTTTGATAAAGATATGGAAAAATACCAATTATTATAAAGAGTGATTTTGAAAGCGTATATGCAAGTTTGAATAATTTGAGAAAAATTGGGTATCAACAGGTATAAGCAGGTTGAAGTAATTGAATTGTATATGATTTGATGGGATAACTGAATTATGTGCAAACTGTCGGAGTAAGTGAAATTATGTAAAACTCGTGTGATGGTTAAATGATTAATAGAAGTGTAGATTGGTAATGATTAATTGAAGTGTGTATGGCATGTGGAAGTAATTGAATATATGCAAGTTGTCGAAGTTAGTGAAAATTTGGGGGTTGGCATATTGTGTTTTCAAAACCAAATGACTTTCCGATCCTCATTCGAGGACGAATGATTTTAAGTGGGAGAGAATGTAAAGACCCGTAAGATTTCATGTCTAAAATAATGCCCGAATAGGTCCCTGTGTTGTTATAACTGTATAAACTCTTAAAACGGACCTATTTTGAGTAAAAAGTATCCCGGAATTTGAAAAGTAAGATTTTCCAGGTATTGTGCGTTATGCGACGCGCTATGCAGTTGCATATCAGCTATGCGGACCGCATAGTGGTTGCATACCTGGACAGGCTACTATCCAAATGGAGGACAACTATGCGATCGCATTCTGGGAATGCGGACCGCATAGCTGTCGCATTCTTGCCCCATGGTTTTTGGCAAGGTAGGTTATGCGACGCACTATGCGATCGCATTCTGGGAATGCGGACCGCATAGCTGTCGCATTCTTGCCCCATGGTTTTTGGCAAGGTAGGTTATGCGACGCACTATGCGATCGCATAACACGTATGCAGACTGCATAGTGCTCGCATACCTGGTTAGATTGTTTCCAGGTTTGTCCCATTTTGAGGGCCATTATGTGACAGGAATGCGGACCGCATAGTAGGAATGCGATCGCATTCCTAACTGCATTCCATGTCGGGGCTCCTAATTTCTAATTTTAAAACCCGACCCCCTGTTCAATAAAACACCCCTCCCCTTCATTTCTAACCATTTTCTGACTAAGAATAAAGAGAGAAAAATAGAGTTCTTGAGAGAGAGGGTTTCAACATCATCAAATTACTTTGTCTAAATCGCTCAAGCCCGAAAATTTTTGAGTTATTGTCATCTTCTTCACTCCAAGAGGTAAGTCCCCACCCCATTTCCCTTAAATTTCCAGATTTTTGTTAATAAGTAGAACTTCCCTAAAGGAGTTCTTGAAGATAAAAGTGAAGAACCTTGCATGCATGTCAATTAATTGTCACAATCTAGTTAAATGAAGTGGGTTAGAATAAATATTCACAAAGAAGGGGTTGGTAATCTATGCGGTCACATAGCATTCTATAAAATGCCTAAGCGAGTACGAATTGTGTTCATGATTCCCAATTCTAAGATGAATGTGTTACATTATGAATTAGATTGACGTTGCTTGACGGTCCGATGATTTGTGACAGAAATTAAAAGGGGAAAATGCGACACAAGGTATGTATGGCTAACTTTAACCTTTGTAGAATCCTCATGTTGGTGTCCGAGCATACGGTATGTGTACCTTGTTTGAGAAAATGTGAATTGACTGTTTAATTGTGTTGATGCGTAATATTTCACTCCCTGAATTTCATGTCGACTACTATGCTAGTAGAGATTGTGAAAAGTTGTTTGTTGTGCCTATCTTGTTATGTGCAAATCTCGTAAATGCTCGAGGGTATCGATATGAAAGTATGTGTTAATGAATGAAAGAATGTTAATGTGCCCAGGCGTGGGAATGTATATAATGGCTAATAATTGTGTGTGGTAAGTAATGAAAAAGGGTATTGTGAAATGATGTAATTGAGTTTAACGATTATGGCAACACCGTGTACATGAATTACTACTTGGTGAGAATAATTGTGCCTTGAGCCCGTATGGTGAATTGTTGATATGAACTTGTGTTCCTTGTAATGAAGATCCTTGTAAATTAATTGTTAGTGATTGTTGTTATGAAACATTATTGTCTGATGGGATCGGGTTGCACGCCGCAACACGGGGAAATAAGGGTGACTGAGGTAATAAGGGTGGCCGAGGTAATAAGGGTGGCCGAGGTAATACGGATGGAATGTGATTATGTTGAAATGAGAATCTGTGAAACTCTTGAATATGGTGGTATTGAAATGAGAATTTGTGAAACTCTTGAATATGGTTGTATTGAAAGGAGAATCTTTGAAACTCTTGATTTTGGGTTGTTTCTGTTTATGTGCAATACTTGTTGGATTCTATTAACTGCATATTATATGTGTATTGCTTGATTGTACTTAGGGTAAACCTTTTTCATACATACTAGTACTATTCCACAGTTGTAACGTCCCTTTTGTCGGGGGCGCTACATCTTTTATATGGATGTAGGTGGTTCCATAGCAGGTAGCTCAGCCCGCCGTTAGTGGTGCCTCCTCTTCATCTCTTCAGCAGTTGTGGTGAGCCCCTCTTCTCCTCGGGGCCGTGTGTGGATTATACCACCCTCTTTTGCTTATGTTGTAAAGGTATAGCCGGGCCTTGTTGCCGGAAAGTTATATAAAACCCCTACTTTTCGTAGAGGCTCCGTAGACATGATGTGGGTGTATATGTATATTTTTGGGTAGTAATTGTACCTACTCGAAAATCGTGGTTCATGTTGGAAAGTTATGTATGTATTATGTACGTTTGGATATCAATCGTTGAAATGCTAAATAAGGAAAAATTGAATTGTGTTGAAAAAGGTACTTTGAATCTAAATTCGGCTAACTCGCATGAAATAATGTATGTTATGAACATGGGGTAATACGTTGGGTAGGAAAGGCAATCCAGGTCCGCTTGACTAGGTTCATCCGGTTAGGCGCCGGTTGACCCTCGATTTTGGGGCGTGACAATCTAGCAAAAATATTTCGTTTCCACGACACTTTCGCCCTTCAAGGTGGCCTCCTCGACTTACAGGCTTTGCCATAGCACATTCACGGAAACAATCCCAACCCCCAAACTTATCTAACAAGGATGACCACTAGATACCCCGCGTAAGCTAACTATCTATTAACTTCACCTTCAATAATTTTCTCTGGGATGACACACAAAGGATCTCCAGCTACCTTCTTAGACATAGACATATGAAAACACAAAATACAGGGGGAACAACTATGGGGAAACATCATACTCCTAGTGTGGCCTAACATGAAATGCACTTATGTACCCTTCGTTATCAATTCACATAACCTCTTCAGGGGAAAATATTGAGAATAACATGTTCATCCTCCTAAATTCTAAATCTCTATGCGAACACCCAAACTAGACCTGTGATGACCTTCAACGATTACTCTAAGATGTGCAATCATAAATTACCATAAAATTCTTTATTGAATATATGTGATCACAGGGTGACTTTGACACGTTTGAACCGTCAATACCAAAATAGATCTAATACAATGAGAAACAACGGAGTTCAAGAATGGGATGGAATTACTCAGGAATTCATTAATGTGCTGAGCAGAGTATCTCATAAGGTTATATGCTAAGAGACACGAGAATTTCTACTAACGATGCTGACATGGTTTAATCCTCGTGACGACATCAATTATTAGATAAATGAAGCATAGTTGTAACTAGTATTCTTAGATGAGGTGGATACCACATACGTGATCTTACGATTTACAAGAAGTGGTCATGTATGATACACAAGTTGTGTCCCTGAGTGTATGGTAAGTAGTTCAGCTCAAATAATAAGACTCTTACAACATGGGTGAGATTGAGGCCACAAAAAAAATACATGGAATTTGATTTCGCTCCTAACAACAAGCGACACAAGGAATCTATTCCACCAACGCATGAGGATGGAAAAGAAGTCACCCACTTATGAAATTATCATAATTCAAACAATTTAACCCTTCTTTACAATTGATCCTGTAAAGGATGATTAAAGGTACAACAATTGGTCTTCCGAATCAATGTGCTTATGGTATGTGCAAAAATCTGAAAGCGTCTAATCTCAACCCTTATATGGGTGAAACCACATAGCTAGGACATCCTACCATTGGGGTGAAATCATGTATTGGTTAGAGGCGTTCTGATGGTAGACGTAAAGCTTCGGGAAGAAAGACAATTAACACTCCTATCCTCCCTAAGGCGGTGGAATACCAGGGGTAGCAAAATCTCTCGCACATGACAATGACGTTGTCAATAATCCTAGAAGTCGAGTGAGCTAAAGGCCACGTAACCCATGCAATCTGACCCATTTTAGAGTTTTGAAAAGGGGACGCACTTTGGTTTGAAATCATGGCAATATAATCTTGAACCTAAGAAAAAACATTACTTTTGGAAACCATGAGACAAGACCACGTAGCCCTAGAAAAATTGTCAACAATTGTGAGAAAGCACTTAAAACCATTACGTTAGTGTAGGATAATGCCTTAAAGTGACCCCATGAATAAGTTTAAGGACTGAGACGTCTTAATGCATTTATCGGGGAGAACTAACCTAGGTTAATTATATAGTCACAGGGACATCGGAGAAGGTAAATGATTGTTTAGAAGAACATCTACAAGGAATACCAACAATATTTATTTATTCTAACAAAAAGAATATGTCCCAATCCTTGATGCTATAAGACTTACTCTTTGATTCCATAAAACATAAAATGGGTTTTACAATGAGAGTTATCAGATGAAAGGGATAGTAGGGCAGCAAAGCTAAAGAGTACCATTTGGAACCAACAAGCTTAAACTGAGTTGAAGACATTAGAAGTTTGTAGTAAAGGGGAATTTACCCACTTCCAGTGTCCTTATTAGAAAGGGGGGCTTGTAGAGTACATAAAAGTGAGGTGAATTGAGTCGAATCATATGGATAGCTAGTAGAGAAACTGAGATAAGATCGTGTTGAAAAATATGGAGAAACAATACATGATGCAAGGTAAATGAAAAGAAAGTGAGAAAGCCTATGGAAGTAACATTTACATTGTAGCTACTGGGAAGGGTGGTAATATAAGGGATTACGAGAAGCTAAATTTTTTAAAGAAGATCTTTGTATGTAGTCACATGATGTATAACTCCAAAATTCAAAAATCCAATAATCTTTAGCAACTCTACTTCACAATGAAGCACTACAACACACTTCTACACAACCACCTATTACCAGCCAAATTGGGAGATGTTATAAGACTTGACTGAGAGAAAGGCTTTGACATATGAATGTGTTACTATGTGTATTGCTCCTTGGTTAACCCAAAACCAAAAGGTGAGAGTTAGACTGATAAACGGATTGTTGGACTAGCACATGCGTAGATAATCTATTATCGAAAGGGGAGATCATTCAATCTCAACAATTGCGGCATGCTATCAACCCTTGATGAACTGGAAGTGGGGTGGGAACCCATGTAACTTGTGGCATTTATTAATCCAATAACCAGATATCTTGAAGTATTTTCAAATCGGAAAAGGATCAGCTTTGTCCCTGAACTATTGGTTTTGGTCTAATAATACCCTCCATCCACCTATTGGGCCAAATATAGTCTTCTGTTAAGGTTTTTGGCTCACCTATGCCCTTTAAGTTAACAACCCACTTTTAATTTCAAATTAAAATCATTTTTAATGACGTGTCTTAATACTATTGGTTGTTTAGAACCCACCCCAAATAACCCACCAATACACCCGTTTAAGACCAACCCGACCCGACCCAACAGATCTAAAGGCTGCCCCAAAATCGACCTCCCCCAAACTCACTGGAAAAGCGACTGAAACTCCCCATTTTTTCACGACCGACTTTCTGAAAGCTACCCCAAAATCGACCTCCCCCAAAATGTCTGAATCTTCATCTTATTTTAGCTTCAAAATGTCCTAATCTTCTTCTACTTCTTCTGAAATTCATACGACATACTCCCCCCTCTGAAAATTAGGGTTCTTTTTGTTCTTCCCTCTCCCAAATCTGAAAAATCAAAGTTCTTAGATCTTTTTCATCTTATTTTAGCATAAAAATGTCTGAATATTCTTCTACTTCTTCCCGTTACCAAAGTGAGAACATTTTATGTTATTGTGGATTGATTTCCAACCAATTTACTGCTACGACACCTTTAAATGGTGGTCGTAGATTCTACAAATGTTGCAGTTATGAGGCTAATGGTTGTCGATATAGGGAATGGCGCGATGAAGAACTTCCAAATCATGTGTCAATGTTTATTCATAAGCAGAGAAATTCGTTGAATTCCCTTCGTCTCGAAAGGAACAAGTTTAGGAAGATGGTGGATGATATGGTTGGGAGTGAAGCTGCAGATTTGAATAACGTATCCTTGGAAAAAGTTTCAAACTTGGAGCAGATATCGAAGCGATGGAAAATACTTGCGATTTGGTCATGGACTATTTTTGTTGTTTTTGTAGCTGTCACAATGATGTATTGAAGTTGGTGGCCTCTAATATTTTGGGTTGATGATTTTCTGCTGATGTTAGTTGTTTAAACTAGTTGTTTTGGTTTTTAAATTAAGGAAATGTGTAGATTTTAATTGTTTAGATTTGTTATTTTGGTTGGTTAATGAAGGAAATCTGCAGATTTAAGTTGTTTAGATTGGTTGTTTCGATAGTCAAATGTAAAAAATCTGCAAATGTTATGTTTGTTAAGTTTTTAGAATCTGTTGAATGATGTTTGTTAAGTTTGTAAAACTGATGCAGATTAGTCTCATCTTTGTTACTACTGAATTAGTATTCAAGAATAAAAAATAATTTGAGTTTGCATCAGAAATAACCATGTTTAAGAATTAGTTCATCTCTAAATGACAAGTTGTCCAACTTGGATAGATTGTCTTACCATTTGTACTGCTAAGAAGTTTATATTTCGACACCTTTCAAGTAAGAAAAATTCCACTAATTCAGTTTTTGGTAAGGACTTTTTGCTAGATAAGAAGCTCCCGAGACCCAATTTTATTCCAACAAAAAGCTCCAGTTCTCAAGTGTTCATAACCAAAATTTTAACTTGTTAACCAAAACCAAAACAGTACATAACCAAAGAGAGTACTTGAATTTGCCTAATGTAAAATTTCAACACAGTAGACATTGCAGAGAGTCATTTACAGTAGCTGAAAACAAAGAGAAAAGCAAAAAGCACTTTATTTAGATTTTAACCATAGGCCTTAGATACATAGAGATAAAGCCTCTGATTATAAACAAAAGGACTAGAAAAGCTAACTCAAACAAACTTTTAATAACAGTTTCGCTAATTATGAAGGAAATAACATTTCCTTCCAGTACAATATCAGGAATTATCAACTATTTCAAGCTGCATTGATCAAGTTGTTACTGACATCCCAAAGGTTTCGAGCTAACCAAAATAGTACAATAACAAAAACAAGGTCCGAATCAAAACAGTACATAACCAACTGATTTGCCAACAGTACATAACAAACTGATTTGCCAACAGTACAAAACAATACATACCAACAGTACAAAACAATACATACCAACAGTACAAAACAGTACTCTAATGCTTCAGCTTTTTAGTCCTTAGTTTTCCAATCTTTTTTTCCTTTTCTGCTACCAACAGATTTGCGGACATAGTTGATTTGCCTCTTCAAGTGAGCTTCTTTGGTGAATAAGGCAGATTAGTAGGAAAGTTAACACCATCCACATCTCCTTTGAAGACAATCTTCCTAGTACCAATAGGTTCTTGATGCAACTTTCATTGTTCAAGCCTAGTCTTAGCTTCAGATATAACCTTAGGCATCACAACCGGCTCTTCATCTTCGTCTTGATTTTCATCTTCAACCACATAGTTATCATCAACTATTGTTGGAGGTGCAACACTTACATTTTTATCTTCACATTGACTCATTCCAGGAGTAGGCATAAAAATAAATTCTGAATTTTGACTGTCTTTTGGTGCTGTTAAGGGCACATCTTCTACTATTCGGGAAGTTCCTTCATCATTACCCTGCAAGAGTTGTTAAATTAATGGTGTTTATAAATTAAGTTTTTTTGTGGGATAAGAAAATATGTGAAAAAGATTATTACCAAAGGGCATTTTCTTCTATTGTGGCCTGTTGTACCACATAACCCACATGTCATTACAAGTCCTTTTCGTGAAGCTGACCAGAACGCCTCCCTTTTCCTAGCCTCGTCTTTTCTCTTTTTATCTTTACCTTTGGTCTACCCACCATTTTATATATTTCTTACGGCTCAATTGCATGTTGTGGCTCAACTTTCCAAAATTTCTCACCTCACTGGCTATAACTTATTCATGTATGCCAACATATAAGCTTTCTTTTACCACCAATGTACCTCATTTAATGGATCTTGTTTGTCGTACATTAAAGCTTTGATAGCATGGGGACATGGTATTCCAGTCAAATTCCATGTCCTGCAAGTACACTTCTTCAATTCCAGGTTCACCGTATGCTTATCTTTACCCTCAACCACTTCATATCCATAATCTCCATTAAAGACAACTTTACACTCTAATGCAATCATTCTGTAATCATGGTAAATCTCCATACCATATGGGCTAATTTCTTCCCTCCAATTCTTGCATTCCTCTTCACGGTTCTTCAACAAATTCATTACCTACCATAAAAAAAGAAGATCATAGTATAGTAATAAACAAATTTATAAAAAATTAAACAAACGAAACACAATTACCTTTAATCTAATGTCTTCCAACATCTTGATTATAAGTTTAGTTATGGCTTCAAAAATCCATTTGTTGAATGATTCAGTAACGTTATTGTCAACCATCTGGTTATTGCATGTGGTATCAAAATAAGCCCTACACCAGTTTTGAGGAGAATAGTGTAATAGTTCCCTAGTAGCATCTTCATGAATATCACCAAGAGTCTTCAATTGATCTTTGAATTCTTCTTCATATGTACTCAAAGCACACAACCACATTAACGTTTTCATCTATATACCTCTCAAATTTTTGCTCCAATTAGCTTCAATGTGCCTAGCACACCACCTGTGATTTGCTTTTGGAAGGACAGTGGAAAGAGCCTCCAACAACCCCTAAAACAATAGAAAATCAGTTACAAATAAAGTATACAATAATAAAAATTCAGTTACAATGGAAAAAAATTGACAAACAATTACCTTATGCATATCGGACAAAAATGTCATTTTTTCACCATGTTCAAGCTCCAAAGAATTTCTCAGCAACTCCATAAACCACTTCCAGGTTCTACCAGTTTCGTTATCCACTACTGCCCATGCAAGAGGATAAACATATTTCACTGAATCTTGTGTCATGGCCACCAGTAGAATTCCCTTGCATTTACCTTTTAGAAATGTGCCATCTAAGCCTATAAGAGGTCTCAAACCTGCTTTCCAGTCTATTTTCAAAGCTTGAAAGAAAATATACATCCTAAGGAACCTCTTTTTTCCTTCTTCCAAAGAATCTTTAGAAATATTTATCACCACATCAAAACCAGGGTTACTGTCCCTTAATTCTTGAGCATAGGCCTCTAACCTATTGTAATCGTCAATGAAGCTACCCTCCAATTTTTCAAGCACAAGCCTCTTTACTCTTTTCATCCTTGAATAGCTAACATTAAGTTTGAATTGATCCTCTAGGTTCACCCTCATGTCTTTCACCTTTTATTTAGGGTTATTTTTGACTTTGTTCTTCAAATAGTGTGCTAAAGCTTGGGGAGTAGCTCTTCCATTCTTATATGCGCGTTCACAAGTATGCTTTGTTTACAAAGTTTTGATTTTAAATCCTTGATATCTATTATTCTGAGATATCAATAACTCAAAGGGACAACCAACAACACATATATATCTAACTCTACCAGGGTCACTCTTCTTAACCTTAAGGCCCTTCCCGTTAGAAATTGCATAATACCCCACAATTCTTTTAGCTTCGGCCAAATCCCTAAAACTCGTACCCTTGTCCAACTCTTTATACTTGTCTAGTTTTTCATTGACTTCTTTACTCTTTTCCATACTAAATAAATCCAATTGATCATTATCGTAATCACTAGGGTCATGTTCATATGCTTCCTCTTGTGATGACCCAAAAGGTCATCTTACGTAATTTAAGCTATATCTGTGTTCCGAAGCTTCGAGAGCCTCCGTTAGTCTCACCTCGATATGCGTGCACAGCCCGGGCGTGTAGCTGGGAAGCTATTATGTGAAAATTGGATAAAAATGAATTTTGATAATTAATAAATGAATATAGTTGACTTTGGTCAATATTTTTGGTAAACGGACCCGGACCCGTGATTCGACACTCTCGGAGGGTCCGTAGGAAAATATGGGACTTGGGCATATGTCCGGAATCGAATTCCGAGGTCCCAAGCCCGAGAAATGAATTTTTAAAGAAAATTGTTTTCTGAAAATAATAAAGGTTTTTGAAAATGAATAATTATGTGAAAACCGTGTTACCGGGCCCGTATTATGGTTCTGGAGCCCGGAACAGGTTTATTATATGTTATGTGACTTATCTGTGAATTTTGGTGTAAAACGGACTTGAAATGACGTGATTCGGATTAAAAATGGGAAATTTAGAAGTTTATGAAGTTTAAGAAATTTCTAAGAGTTTTGAGGTTTAATTCCGTGTTTTTGATGATAT
>MDKH01187030.1:0-16373 GCA_005239495.1 Nicotiana undulata | reverse complement strand
CACGGGGCGCGTCCAAGGGGTCATGGGGCATGGATGGAAAGCCGCCCATGACAGTACATATGACTTTACTAATATGCACCTTTTCTTGTGGCGGCTATAGCTATAATAGCAACAAGCATTGCAATATGGTAATCTAATTGACTAATGATAATAAACCATTGATTTTTGAAGATAAGAACAACAGGAATCTTAAATGAGTGCACCCTCTCCTTTAAAATAAGAAAGTGCTGCCTCAGTACTTTACGCCATACCTTCCGCTTGGGTAAGATCCTGAATTCCTGGCGCTGACTTCTTTTCCAACTATAGTCTATCACTTATCCCTTCGGTCTTGATTTCTTAACCACTGGAGTCTGGAGCAACTATCAAACAATGTTTTAAAAAGTGGGGCGTAAGGCGACACATTTTATTCCTGACGAAGCGAGGCGTAAGCCCTGAGACATGGAACGTAAGTTTATGGATTTTTAAATTTTACTAATTTCAAATTTGTAAGATAGTATAAATAAAAAATTATAAAATTACATTAAAATCACAACATTATAACATATAATCTATTTAAAATATTTATAAATTCAACTATGAATAATACGAAAAGACATGATATATATCATAATATGCAAATTAGCTGCAACATTGTTACAACTCAAACATCAAAAGTAATGTATTCGATGCGAAATCTTATGTCACTACTAAAAAACATCAAATTTGCGATCGTCAAATCAGTCGGAAATCGTATTTTTCCGACGGATTTCCGACTAAAAAGTGTCACTCGGTAAACATGTGGTCACAATATATTTGTGACAGAATCAGTCGCAAATTGAAAAATACAGGGATACTTGAAATTAGGCCATTTGCGACTGAATTAGTCGCAAATTTAGCGACCGAATAAGTCGCTGACCAATTTAAAAATATATATATAAATTAAAAGTTGCGATTGATTCTGTCGGAAAATTAAAATATAAAACTAGTTTTTATCTAATTATTCCAACTGAAACAGTCGTAAATATTGATTATTAATTAATTAGAAATATCGATATTTCTCCATTTGCACTGATTCAATCGCAAATCTTAATTAAATTTTGTAGAATTTTTCAATTTGCGACTGAATCAGTCGCAAATCTGGATAATTCCTGGTGAAATTTGCGACCGATTCAGTCGCAAATATGGGCATTTTAAAGCATAATTCGGTTGTATTTCTAATTACACCGCCTGCAAAATAAAACAGGCAACCAAACAAACAAAAACCTAATATAGCAATCCAAAACCTAATACTATAACAATCCAAATCTAATATTTACTGCAAAACTAACAGTGATATTTATAACAATTCAACCAACTAATCAAACAACCAACAAATGTTTCAAAGTGAATGCCTTTGTAACTTCTATACAAGTCGGGCAAGCTAACTTTCCGGCATTCGACCACCCCGACATCATTCCATAAGTAAGAAAATCATTTATAGTCCTCATCAAAGCAGCACGCAATCTTAAATTTTGCTTGGTTGATATATCATATGTTTCCACGCCTTGATGCCGCAATAACTTCAGTCCATCAATCAAAGGCTGCATGTAAACATCAATCAACGTTTTTGGATTGCGTGGACCTGGAACAATACAAGTTAGAAATAAATATGGACTTGTCATACATAACTTTGGAACATTATACGACGTAACAAACATCGACCAACATGAATATGGTGCAGCAGAGACTGCAAATGGAGTGAATCCATCAACGCATAATCCCAATCTAATATTTCTTGGTTCACTAGCAAAGTCCGAGAACAACCTATCGAAATGCTTCCATGCTTCTCCATCAGATGGATGCCATGGAACACCATCTGGCCTTCTATGCTCATAATGCCATCTTATATGAGGAGTGGAGCTCATTGATGCATACAACCTCTTTAACGTTGGTATAAGGGGTAAGTAGTGCATCACCTTCACCAGGAGCTTCTTCTTTTTATCATTTGTGGCATCCTTGTAACGAGTCTTGTTACAAAATTTACAGTTCTCTTGAGATGCATCAACATTATAGAATAACATGCAACCATTCTCATGGCAATGAATCCTCTCTGATGAAAGACCCAACTTGGAAACTAATTTTTTGGCCGTGTAGAAATCTTTGGGTAGATCAATGTTACTCAGATTAAGTTTATTCATAAGCCCAATGATAGAATTCATGCCCGATTGAGAAATAGAACTATCCGACTTAATCTGAAGTAATCGAACAACAATAGACAACTTGGAATGTGCTGAGCCTTCATACAACAGACAACTAGCTTCCTCTAACTCTATGAAGAGCTTCTTAGCCTCATCATTTGGTTCAAATTGAGTTCCCGAGAACATCTCAAAGGCACCCCCATCATATCATTGAATCTAGAATTTTCAACATTATTCTCCATTACGGGACTACCCTCGTCACCACCAAATGAATTATGAAAATCAACACCATTTACATTATCAAGATTCTCCCCATGAGCAGTCCATACATAATAATTTTCCATAACTTCCCTTTTCCAGAAAGATGACATGTAACAACATCTTCTCTCAATAACATAACACACTTGCATTTCACACAAGGTCACCTAATCATTCTTTCAATACGAAAATCATCAATTGTCCTTACCTTAATAATAAATCCAGCAACCCCTTCTTTGAATTCATTCCTTAACCCCACATGATTAGGATGATTTTTATTATACATCCATCTACGATGCGCAAATGACATCTAAAAAAAAAAAAAAAAAAAAAAAAAGAAGTTGACATATTTATTTTATTTATACTACTTACTAAGTTATATTTTTCCAAAGGTTATCAAAATAGTTTAATTATATATTTCACTATAATACTTGGGTAGTTTCAATATTAATATGTACATTAAGCAAATGTAAGACTAAAATGTCCTAAAACATAAAATTAATCTAATTTATTTCAAATTAACATATGATAGCGCTCTAATACTTAATTGATTGCATTTACTTCATTTCGTTCCAATAATAAATAATATAATTAACACATAGATAGGGCATGGATAATTTCCAAACGAAAAACCGAAACAAAAAAATATTAGCACTCAAGTTGTTTCTTAACTAACATAACTTGAATGTATAAACATTCTAACTCTTTAAAATATTGTTCAACTCTAACTATTATAACCTAAATTATACGAAGTATTAGCACGTAAGTTGTTTCTTTAGTTGTTTATATATATAAACAAGAATTCCATACTTATAGAACATACCCAAATTATTCTAATTTTTTTCTTGATTTACTATTGGATATGTCACGGTCGTGATGTCGCCGAACATCACCGTCAGGCAAGCCAACAATAAATAATTTATTGGATTCTCATTTATTAATTTTGAAATCATATTTTCCTTCGATTTAAAAAGAAAAGAATGGGGCTTCACAAAGTAAATAATAATACTTTTAACCATTTCAGTACAAAACAACCCATAATCATCCCAAAACTCGGGGTCACAAGTGCATGAGCATTTAACTAGGAATATAAATAAACTACAACAACTGTCCGGAATACAAATTAGACAGGAAAAATATAAATACTCTAAAGGAGACTCAACTGGCCGCGGGTCGACAAATGGAGTGCAGCTCACCTAGGTCTCCACATGTATGCACGCCTCTGCTCTCACAGGGCCTTTCGACATATACGTACATGCACAAAAATGTGCAGCAAGTGTAGTATGAGTACGTAAGCAACGTGTACCCAGTAAGTATCTAACCTAACCCCAGAGAAGTAGTGACGAGGGGTCGACATCGATGCTCACTAGTGGTCCAACAACATAAGGTACAGTAAAGAGATAAGTAAGCATAAGTCATAGTAAATAAATGAAATAAATAAGTATAAATCATGTGGTACAAATCCCCCTCTTCACGAGGAACTCCATTTCTTTATTAAAAATTTCCTCCTTGACCGGAGCATAAATATAGATATAGTAGATCTCGTCGAGTATCTTACCATAATTCACATCCGGGAACATACAGATACACATGCTTCTTGCCAAGTTTTACGCACGATTTCATGAGGATAATATATAGGAAATGCCGAGACGTACGTCCCGATCCAACATAATAATAAAATTGTGCACTGCCGAGGGTCGAACGACACGAACCATAGATTCATCTATTAACCTGCCGAGGCGAACGACCTGCTCCCATGAGAGTGTGGTACATATATCCTGCCGAGGTGAACGGCCTGATCGCATTAGAATAAGAAGTGTTGATGGGTCCTTGACACCACTTACGAATGAACGTGTGAGTTGAAATTTCTTTAGTGAAAACCTTTCAATGAAACACATATATACATATCAGATACATGTCGTAAGAGGAGGAATAATATCCGTTGGCTAATCATGAACCCATGAAGTCTCTACAATAGCAAGTCTAGTCTCAAATAGAATGTAAAGCAGGGGAAATTAATAAGCGAGAGACTACTCAAATAGTACATCTAAAACATGATGTAAACCTAAGTCTACCCGGACAATAACATGAATGTAGCTACATACGGGCTCTCGCCACCTCGTGCGTACGTATCCCCCACAACAACTATCACACATTGAATATATCACCTAGGGGTAAGTTCCCCCTCACAGTTCCCCCTCATAGAGTTAGACATGAGACTTACCTCGTCTCAAAGCTCACTTTTCGGTCCAAAATTGTGCTTTCAATCCTCAACTCGTAGCCAAATGACCCGAAGCTAGTTAAATTATATATAAAATAGTCAATACATGATCAATAGTGTACATCCTAACCATTAAGGTGATTTTCTACCCAATTGAAGAATTCTAAAATTTACCCCCAGGCCCACGTGCCCGAATTCCTGAAATTATCGAAGATAAACATTATCCATAACACATTATGAACTCAATTATATGATTTGTTGTCAATTCTATACTCAAATTCGTGGTCAAAATCCAAAATATAACTTCTAGGTTTTCTACCAAAACCCTATAATTTCTACTAATTTCCATGCTTTAATCCTTATACAAACCATGTATTTAACTTGCAATAGGTGGTATCCACTTACCTTGACATAGATGACGAAAATCTACCTTCCAAGAGCTCCAAATATTGCCCAACCAAATGAAAAATGGAAGAAAATGAGCCAAGTCCCGTCTTTTAAAAACCCTTCTGCCTAGCGACTTCCCGCACCTGCGGAAAATCCATCGCAGGTGCGGTTCCCTCCAAGCCAGGCGAAATCCGCTTCTGCGGTCGACCACGTGCTTCTGCGCCTTCGCACATGCGGATTCCTTTCCACTTCTGCGATCCATCTCCCTCTCTCGCATTCCGCTTCTGCGGAGCTTTCTTTGCACCTGTGGGCTCGCAGATGCGAAACATACTTGCATCTGCGACCATCTAAGCTCCGTCCAAGTGTCTCTTCTTCGACCTCATAGTCGCACCTGCGGGCTCGCACCTGCAGCCCTTTTCATGCAGGTGCGACTGCACCAGATATCAGATGCCACATCACATCTTCCAAGTCCAAACTCGACCCGTTGCCCATTCGGAATTCAGCCAAGGCCCTCGGGACCTCAACCAATTATACCAACACGTCCTAAAACACCATACAGACTTAGTCGAAATTCCCATCAAACAATGCTGAAACCACGAATCACACCCCAATTCAAGCTTAATGAACTTTAGAACTTCAAAATTCTACATTCGATTTCTAAACCTATCAAATCACGTCCGATTGACCTCAAATTTTGCACACAAGTCACATTCGACATTACGGACTTACTCCAACTTCCGAAATTGGAATCCGACCCCGATATCAAAAAGTACACTTCCGGTCAACTTCTCAAAAACCTTCAAATTTCTAACTTTCACCAAATGACCTACGGACTTCCAAATCCACTTCCGGACATACACCCAAGTCCAGAATCATCAAACCTGTTGGAACCTTCAAATCCCGATTCTAAGGTCGTTTACTCAAAAATCACACTCTAGTCAATTCCTCCGACCTAAGGCTTCCGAAATTATAATTCTCTCTCCAAATAACCTCCGAACTTCCCGAAATTCAATTCAGACCATGCTTTCAAGTCATAATACCTGAAGTGAAGCGACCCAAGGCCTCATACCGCCGAACAACACGCTAGAGCTCAAAACGACCGGTCGGGTCGTTACATTCTCTCCCACTTAAACATATGTTCGTCCTCGAACATGCTAAGAATTGCTCCTGAGTTGTCCAGAATCACTAGTCAACACCTCGTGCACCCATCTGTGCCACCACAATCCAGTTGTGCACATTAGCCCAAGCAAACCTACAATTCCTCCTTTTTATTTAGCCAAATAAGCCTTATAGCTAAATTTTAACACCTGAAATCCTCTACCAGGTCTGTTCCAACATACAACCACGTACCCATCACCACACGATGTACCGATACATGATTGTATACATGTTCTTAATCCACACCATGCACTGCTTAATTCACCTGACCATAATAACACCCTATGGAAATAATAGCCACAATTCCACGAATCTGATGCCCACAACACACCCCATGACACATATAGGTCATGTTCCAACTCTTGAAATACTGCCACGGCGGAAGAGATGTGTATAAATTCATAACCAACTCCCCAGTCAACAAATCATTGAGTCTCTCCTCCTGATAAAAACCATTACCTCATTATGAACCAAATAACGATATTTGCTCTCAAATATGTTGCATATAAATCCAATCGCTCTAATCCCAGGTCCAATAATCTCGTCTCACCCAGAACAAGATGCTCAGGCAATAAGCCACCTCATGCACTCCCAAAAGTCTCATATAATGCCACAATCTGCCAACAAGCTACAAACTCGAATGTGATACTTAAGGAAATGAACTCTGGAAATAACTACTCAACCCACATAACTAATTAAACAACTGAAAAGATATTATGAACCTTCCTAGGAAATTGAGAAACAAAACACACAAGATTAGGTATAGGGAACTGTACTCAACATCACAGTGTTGTGGCGTGCAACCCGATCCAACTGTGATACCGTTGCGGCGTGCAACCCAATCCAACCATGATACCCGTGGCAGTGTGCCACCCGATCCAAACAATATAGCCTTTGCGGCATGCCACCCAATCCACACATAATAATCTATAAGAAAATACTTACCGAGCAAAAATGCTCATAATTACGAATACTCGAATATCGACCACAAGAACGCGAAGTGCATAATATAAATCCTGGGGAGACGGATAGTGCCATACGCTACGAAACTCAAGCGCAACCATGGTGCAATAAATGACATGTATCTCGAGAGCCATCCTGCTCTCACAACACCACCAATTACACGGGATCTTAATACAAGTGCAAATAATCAAATCACCTCACAACCCAGCTGGCATAATATAGATTACACGGAATAGCTGATGACATAAATAAAATCTAGGGTCCGAAGATTCCACCGCACAAGACGCTAAACTGAAATGAACACATTCGACCTGATTTAGAGCCCACATTCACATTGAGATCCACCCACGGACCTTAAGTTTATCCTGACCGTACGTGCACTGGGCTAATAAACTTTCAAGGATCCACACTTATTTTTTTTCCCCATGACACACGAAAAACAACTATCAAGTTCGGAACAAACTTCCACTATTCACAACCAAATGAACTGAGCACCCTTCAGGCATAAATCTCACATTAGCGATAGTACCACAATATCCATACTTGGTTTAAATCTTCAATCAACTAAGTGACTGCATGTCATATTTATATGATCCTTCCGTGGGATACGCTCCCACAACCTTCCGCACCAGGTAACAAGTCTGCACATCCTTACCACCAGCCATACTAATGCCGTAAAGACAATTAAGGATCTTCCAATCAGAACACAAGTCCTCTTACACAGGACAACGATCTCAGGTGACGCTAAAGACAATACCAGCTTACTCTAAGCATCTGAATTTTTCCGGCTCATCCGAGCTCGTGACATTCTTGTCAACACCAAACTGAAACCTTGATCCTCAACTTCCAAATTTCATGTTTCTCACCGCACCTATCCTACCAATGCGCGAGGGCATAAGAATTCTATCATAACTCCTGAACCACTAATAGGATACACACTTCATCATATAGAAACCTTTCACTTACTCATTTCAGGGGAACCATTGCAACACGTGACTGAATTTCCATAATTCCAGAAAATACCAACCTCGAGTAGCGGTCTAAACCACCATAATTCTTCTGACATCCATCTACATATAACAAGCCATAACACCCGAATGCCTCCATATAAAATCAATTACGGTGGTCGTCAAGCCCTGCACTTACCGCCACAAATCAGATGCATAACTTAACACGGTGAAGGAACTGATCATTGCCAACATCATGCCAATTCAACCGTTGCTAACCGAACCAACTTCTTCAAATTTACTCTGGATCTTCCTTAGAAATAAAAATGGCTCCTTTCTCAATATAATGTACTCAATCTGCACTCATCCTGAGTGACCCTATTTCACGAGACCACATTGTCTCCAAAACCCACGAACCATCTCATACCCTCCTTGTGCGCATATTTATGCATTTAACTGATACACCCATTCTGCTAATTTCTCCACGAAACCGAAGTTATTTTCTCCCGTTCCTCCATTCCTACACCGCAGATTGAAGATAACATAGAACACTCCGAGCCCACTTTTCACAATTTGCTGCAATGCTCGGTACTCAACCATACTACGGACATGAAATCCGCAGGCACCGAACTTTAACCTTAGAATCTACTAAGACCGTTGTTGAGTCACCCACTCTGGCTTGGTCCCGAATATAATCAACTCCAAGGCTTTGCTAGGACATGAACACCCTTTCCAAGAAGCAACCCGCTGAATTTCTTTTCTTGTACATTGATAAGTAGGGATTTTGACTGCTTATTTGCTCTCTTTTACTTACGTTTTAGCTTAAAAATTCTTAAAGGTATTCCCGAGAACTAATGAAATGTGCAGTTTTGCAAGAATATTGGGAAACGAGCTATAGAAATGAAAATTAACTCAAAAGGGAGTAAAATTTGACAAGGACCAAAGTGCGGACCGCACAATACTGTGTGCGGCCGCAAACTCTGAAGATCCACTGACAGAATTCCTTCACAAAGTGCGGACCGCACAATTATTGTGTGGTCGCAAAAGACTAGAATCAGAGAGCTGTGTTTTGGGGGCCTGAAGATGTGCGGTCGCGCTAAAAAATATGCGGTCCGTAGAAAGTTCCCATTTCCAACCCAAGATAAAGAGTGCGGCCGCACTCAAAAATGTGCAGTCCGCACAATTAGAGGAAGTGCGGCCGCACCCTAGATTTATCTGGCCGCAGAAGGCCACCCTATTAAGTCAGCTTCAAAGTGCGAACCACACATCGAATTGTGCAGCTGCACAACCTCCACAGGGGAAATTTTGTCTGATAATTTTAGCTGGGTATAAATAGATCTTTTTGTCATTTTTAGGTTAAGTTTGGTGCACCTGAGAATTAATAGCCGTTTCTTTTTTACTGTAGTGGGTAACTTTATAATAGTTTAACAATTTAACATTAGATTTTCTTCCCTTAATCATCTATTATGAATTTTATCTTAGTTTCTTCTTCAGTTTCTGCATTTTCTATGAGTAGCTAAACCCTTATCTAGGGTTGTGACCCAACCCTAGTATGGGTACTTAATGGGTGATTAGCTTAGGGCTTATTTATGGTTGGGTATATGATATTCAGCCTAGTTATTCCTTGATTTTTAAGAATTGATGGTTGCAAACATTGATTCATGCCTAATTAACTTAGTCTCTACTTGAGAAAGAGAGACTAAGTCTAGAAAAACTTGGCTAACAAGAAATTGGGATGAACTCAAGAAATTAATAGCCCCAATTAAAGGGTCGAACCTAGAGATAGTAAGACCTAACTTGAGCATTTATCACTTGTTTCGTGAAATACCCATTTGGACTTGAGAAAGCCAAATTGGGAAAAATCACTCAAACTACCGAGAGGTATAGAGTGAGTAATCGCGTGTGATTGCTATATTGTATCCCGATCAACCAAACATGCCCTAAAGCTCTCAATCCGTTAGGTAATCATCTAGGCAAAAGTTACAACCCTAGATCGTTTATAACTTGAAAAACAACAATACCAAAAACATTGTCTCTTAGCTCTACAATTACAAGCATTAGCATACAAACTAGAAGTAGAAAAAAACAACTGAATATATGGAAGTGCAATCTTGGGCACATCATACATTAGACTAGGTATATACCTAATACCATATAAAGCTTTCTGTGGAATCGACCCTAGCTCGCGTTGGGTATTTATAATTGCATCGACCGCCTCACAATCCCAATTAGTGGTGTGAGTTTGGGCGACATCAATTTTTGGCGCCGTTGCCGGGGCGCTAAAAATGGATTTAGCTATATATTTAGTTTTGTGTGTGATTTTTCTTCTTTTCCTTTCGGGTTACTATTTTTTTTTGAACTGATTATAGGTACAATAATGGCTCTCAACAATGTGCCTCTCGGAAATTTGTCATTGGGGGAGGAAGTGGACGATGACCAAGGTGATGAGGTTCATCCCGAACCTCAAGCGAATAGGCTAAGCCGTCCTCCTCATGACAACATTCCCGTCCCTCCCCTACTTTTACCAAGAGCGGCAGCACACCGGGTGTTGCCGAACGAAGGTTATGCAAGTGCCATAGTCCCGCACTGCATTAGGGCGGGCAACTTCCAAATCACCAATGTGATGCTTACATTGCTTGAGCAACGGGGATTATTCACCGGGGCTCCGAGTCAAAATGCATACAAGCACCTCAAAGGGTTTGTGGATACTTGTTGGGGGAGCAAACAGACCAATGTTTCTGAGGATGCGCTGAGGTTTAAGCTATTTCCTTTCTCTCTACGGGAAAAGGCATTGGATTGGTTAGAAAGATTTCCCAACCATTCCATCCATACATGGGATGAGTTAGCGGAAAAATTCATTGCCAAGTTCTTTTCGCCCGGGCATATGGCTACACTTCGGGATGAGATTCTAGCGTTCAAGCATGAACTCAATGAGCCTTTGCACGAGATTTGGAAGAGATATTGTACCATGGTTAAAGAGTTCCCAAATAATGATATGACTGAGGCCACGATCCAACAAACCTTCTACAAGGGGATCAACACGGCAAATCAATGCGCGGTCAACCAACTTGCTGGTGGGAATTTCATGACAACACCTTATGCCAAAGCTTGTGAAATTTTGGATGAGATGGCGGATACTTCATCGACATGGCAAAGTAGATCTATTCTTCCTCAAGGTGATCCAAATGTCATTCACCTACACAAAGAACTACATGATCACGGGAAAACAATTGCCGAGTTGACCACAACAATGAATCAATTGGCCAAAGCTCAACTCCAACAAGTTCAAGGGACAAAGCAAGTGAATGTGATGGAAGGTGTCAATTCGATGATGAACAAAAGAAGTAAAAAAGGTCAACAAGTGCAAAACCGTGTGGAAAAATTTGTGCAAGATGACAGTTGGTTTGACCAAGGTGATTCGTATAATAAACAAGAAGAAGAAGTGCAATATGTCAACAATTATCAATCCCAAAGAAATAATGCTCAAGGACCAAATCAACAACAATGGTGGTCACAAGGAAATTGGAACAATTAAAGCAACCAAGGCAATTGGAGTGGTGGTAAAAATAATCTAGGTAATTGGGGCAATAACAATAATCAAGGAAACCAAGGCAATTGGGCAGGCAGCAACCAAAGGGGTTGGAATAATAATAACTAAGGGAATCAGGGGTCGAGCTTTCTAAGGCCCCCGATGTATCAACAACCAAGAAATCTGCCTCCTTATCCGTCTCAAGGTCCTAGTTCTTCCAACAATGAAATGGGACGGATTGAAAATATGTTCAAACAAATGATGGAGAAAAATGCCGATTTCGATGCTCAATTGGCCTCTCTAAACACTTCAATCCGCAATTTGGAAGTTCAATTAGGGCAAATCTCGCAAGCTTTGAAAACTCGTCCTAAGGGGGCACTACTTAGTGATATGGTGGTGAAACGGAAGGGTGGGAACAACACGGGACATGCCATGGCCGTAACTACAAGGAGTGGAATAGGTGGAGATTTAACCACCTCAAATAAAAGAAGAATTGTGGATGGTGATGTAGTGGTTCAAGAAGATGAGATTCCAAGAAATGTGGTTCAAGCTAATGAAGAAGTGAGAATTGATATTGATGAAAGTGTGGAAGAGACCCAAGAAGAAGTGAACCCATCTAGGGAATACATGATTGACATACCCGAACTGGTAGTGCCAAAGGCCAAGGAACCAATGACAAGGCCTCCTCCTCCATACCCTCAAAGGCTCGCCAAGCAAAATAGTGAGAACCAATTCAAGAAGTTTATTGACATGATGACGAGATTATCCATTAATGTGTCGTTGGTTGAGGCGTTGGAACAAATTCCCGGTTATGCAAAGTTTATGAAGGATTTGGTGACAAAGAAAAGATCAATGAATTGTGAGACTATCAAGACTACACATCAAGTGAGTGCTACTGTGCACTCAATGGATCTGAAATTAGAAGATCCCGACGCCTTCACAATCCCTTGAACTATTGGGAGCGCTGATTTTACCAAAGCTCTATGTGATCTAGGGGCGAGAATCAACTTGATGCCCTACTCAGGTGTTCAAAACTTTGGGAATTGGGCAACCAAGACCCACATCTATGAGGTTGCAAATGGCGGATCATACTATGAAGAGACCATTGGGTATTATTGATGATGTGTTTATTCGTGTTGATAAGTTCATCCTTCCGGCGGACTTTGTGATTCTTTATTGCGAGGTGGACTATGAGGTGTCTATTGTTGATACCCAATTTTTTTCTCAAATTTTTAAAATATGCATATATACTTTCAAAATAGTGCATATGCATCATCACTTGATTTATAGACATATACAAGCATTTTTCATAATTTTCTATAATTTTAAAGGATTTTAAATCAATTGTTTCCTATATTTAATTATATAAATACTCATTAATCGCATAAAAAATTATTTTACAATGATTTTATCATCTAATATTACCATTTTTATCCATATTATGTTTTAAATATTTTTTTAAACATATTTGTCATAATTGCATTTGCATTTCTTAGGCCAAATTGCACATTTGCAATAATTGCCTGTACGCACTTATAATTACTTTAATTATGCAAAAATAATATTTTTATACTTTTTATAGTATTAAATAACTATTTATCTTGTTTTATGCATAAATGATATTTTTATTACTTATTTATCATTTTTTACAGATGATTTATTAATTAAAATTGAGTATATAAATAACATCCCATTTTAAAACATTTTTTCGGACCAAACCCAGCCCAATTACCTAAAATATACCAGTCCTACACCCCAGCCCAAATCAAACAACCCCTAACCCAATACCCAACCGGTAACCCACTTTTATACCTAACCCAAACCCCTTTTCAATCCTGGTCGTTAATCTTTCAAGATCAACAACCCCCTTCACCCGTCCCTTTTTAATTAACCACCCTAACCATAATCCCTCATTTCCCTCTAAGTCGCCGCCCTCAAACTCTCTCAAACTCTCTTCTTCTCCTCTTCTGAAACCCTAGCGCCGTCACCCCTAATCCTCTTCAATTCCAACCAGATATGGAATCAATTGATGATTCCCTTACCTTATCGATCCTTTCTCGCTACTGGTTAACCGATTATGGTATTACATAATCACTTGCCTAACATGGCAAACAAATCTCTCTTGCTTTGGACCAAATATGGCTCGAACCTTCACTTCTTTTTCATCTATGTTCATTCCCATTTCTTTATGGTATGGATCTCTGAGATTTTCTCGAAACTTACTTACCCTAAAATTAGGGTTCAGATCTTGTCAGATCTGTTATGGTTCTCTATTTTTGTTAAATATTTTCTTTAATGCTTTCGTATATCTATATATGTGCATTTTATTGTGATTTTGGTTGATATTTCTGACTAATCTTACTTGCCCTAAAATTAGGGTTCAGATCTTTTTTTTTTAAAGATTTATACTACCAGGCTGAGTGCCTAGTAGCTATTTTATTAATAATAATCCAAACAAAAACAATAATGAAATGTTGTCCTACTAGCTAGGACGGTAACCCATGAAACTACATAGCAACTACTAGTATCAAAATTGGGCTTGTCAGGCCCAATAGTGATATAACAAAGTGAAACATTACTAAAACTAACTAAAATTTTAAAAAACACCCAAAAAGACGGGTGTAGCCCAAAAGTACTGCTGATCAATTCTGACTCCAAACGTGGCCCATGTGTATACAAACAGGCCCAAATCAGGACTGGTGTAATAGTAGCCCATGCAGCCCAATATTGTTCCAACACCTTTAACTCCTCTACTGGCCATTTATGGCATTTGCATAGCCCGAATTGCCCATCATTCATTAATTTCTCCTATAACCTTTGCACTCCTAGCCCCATCCCATTTAAATTCAATCTTGCATTCGTAACCACTTTTATTTCCAAACGCTCCTCTTCTGATTTGTCTTGGCCCAGTTCCTACGATGCCCATGCCCATTTTATTTACAGCACAACCTAGCCCAACTAGTGAAATGGTAAGTATATAATAACCCACCGACTTAATCATTTTCATTTCACTCGATACCCAGCTCCTCTTCTCACTCTCTTGCCCTAGCTTCTCCTTATCGATGACTGTACTGATTCCACGCGGTTGAGCTGGTAAGTTTCTTAATCTGAGCTTTTCTGGTTCATTTCTTTTGTATCTTAGCTTTCCCCCTTTACTCAATGATTTGATTCTTCCTATTCGCTTTCTCACTCGCCCTACCTTCTTCCTATTGCATTTCATGGTTTTCACTGCCCCATTTTCACTCCGACGAGCTGGTAAGTTCCTCCATCTGATCTTATTACTTCCATTTCTACTGTGTCTTAGCTGGTTCCATCTGCTCACTTGTTTGAATGTTGCAATTTCAGGGTTTTCCAAGTGAATGCAGGCTTGCATAATGTGGGTATTATCCCAGCTCTCTTTATGCACGTCTGTGTTCACCCTCTTATCCATGCAGATGAGAGTTGATCTACCTATAGCTGGGTGACTGTTGTGATTTAGGATCTGTGTTCTCCAAGCTGGCCAAGCCCCAGGTACTGTTTTTTCCTCGAAATTTTCTTTTAACCATTTCTGTTGTGTGTGCTTTGCTGTATGCTTGTTATTTCTGTTGTTCAAGCTTGAATTTGTCACTTTTCCTCCCCTTAAAGGAAGATTACATAGTAATACCCCCCTTAGGGATCTGAAATGGTGACCAGTTATTGATTCAGAATTGTTACCTGCAAAAAAGAACCCAGAGTTAGTATAAAAAAGGACCTTAATGTACTCATCATTTCTGATTTGTACATAAAGGTCTGATGTATGTATGCTGCTCCTATTTCTCCTTTCTTCCTTCAATATTGTCCCCTCTTCTCTATCTCCCTTATTCTCCTTTTTGTTATACAGTTTCCATGAATCTGCCTTATACCATGTTGTTTTATCTTGTTGCCTATTTCGATTAGACATTCTAGGCCATTGTTTTTCTTTGTTTTTTATTTGTCTACTACTTGCTTGTCTCCATCACTTCCCCCATGTCTTAATTATGCTCCTAATGTGCTTTTTGCTTGCCTTGATCTGTTATGTTTTTTGTTGTGACCCTTCCTGACTTTCTTTATGCCAATTCCAACTCTTGTTGCTTTTTCTTTGCACCTTCCTGTACCTAACTTGTGTCATTATATGTATGAACTGCTGCCCATTTCGTTTAGACATTCTAGGCTGCCTGTTAATCTTGCTTTGTATCCTTGATGCACCTACCTTCAACTCTCTATTCTTATTAACTTCCCTGCTTGTGTGTACTGCTGACCTATAATACTGGATATGGCCAAATTTGTTCTGAGCCCAAGTATAACATCAATCCCTCTTTTGTCTTGGTGAGTTGGCTCAAACATATTTTCCCAGTATCCTTTTGTTTTGGTCAGCTGTATATCTACCCTCTCCTGCTCAATTCGATCAGACTTTCTGAGCACATTAAGCTTGAACATTGTCTTCTTTCTAAGTCTCCACGCTGTTAAGTAGTTGTATATTCCCTTAGTCTCTCCCTTGGAATTAATGACTAGAATTAATACCACCAATAGGAGTTTCATTAGGACATATGACAACCACTTAAGTTTGGTACCTGCAAAAAAGCAAACTATGTTAGTGAAAACTTTTGTTACCATGATCTCCCCTTTACAGGTTTGAACATGGTTTTTAGTATCCTCCTGTCCCATGTATTTCCTATTTTGTATCTTTAATTCCCTGCTACTCTTACTCTTAGATATGGGCATTGTCCCTTGTCATCATTAAGTATTCTTCTGCCCAT
>MDKH01216126.1:0-22388 GCA_005239495.1 Nicotiana undulata | reverse complement strand
ATATATATATATATATATATATATATATATATATATATATATATATAACCGTTGCGGCGTGCAGCCCGATCCACATAATGTTCGCTGCGGCGCAGCCCGATCCGGATCATAGTCGACTGCGCTCACTGGGGGTGTACACACTCCGGGAGGGGATCCTACAGCCCAAGCGCTATATCGATGTGGCGTGCAGCCCGATCCAATATATATCTCGCTGCGGCGTGCATCCCGATCCATATATATATATAATATACAATATGATGCGGCGCGCAGCCCGATCCATAACTATCCTCACAAGTCTGGCTCTTGGCCTCACTCAGTCATCCTCACAAACCTCTCGGGCAACTCATCACAACTCACGGGGACTCAGCCAAACTCATCACGAACTATAGGGACTCAACCCAAAATATCTCTCAATATTCTAAAACAAGGTGATAACAGTAATAAACAGCGAACATGTATAAAGCATGACTGAGTTCATATTTTCTATCAAAATAGTGTGAAAATAGTGAAAAATACCCCTGAGGGTCTAAACAGGTCGGCATAAGGCCCCAAACATGGCATACAACCCATAATATTGTATAAATCTAAAAAATACAGGATATCTTATGATTCCAAATCAAACACGCGGCTTAATAGTCGCTACGGGACGGACCAAGTCACAATCCCTATTGGTGCACGCCCACATGCTCGTCACCTAGCATGTGCGGCACCTCATTTATCAAAACAATACGAAATATCGGGGTTTCATACCCTCAGGTCTAGATTTACAATCGTTACTTACCTCAAACCGGTCCAAATACTAATCCGCGAAGCTCTTTCCCCTCGAATCGGCCTCCGATCGCTCCAAATCTAACCAAAATCAGATTAATATTATCAATATAATCTAGGGAGACGAAACCCATTCGAAAATTATCAAAATTAAGCACAAATCCCGAAATTGGCCAAACCCGACCCCCGGGCCCACATCTCAAAACTCGATAAAAATCACACCACAATAATCCTCATCCTTCCCCGAGTCTATACATACCAAGAACATCATAATCGGACCTCAAATGGCCCCTCAAATCCCCAATTCAAAGTCTAGAATTTCATGCCCTAATCCCTCAATTTTAGTCACAAATTTCCATAAGTTTCACCCCCAATCAGTCGAATAATATCACATGAATGAGTTTTAGGTCCAAAAACCTTACCTCCGCAAAGAACCCTTGAATTCCCTCTTCAAAACCCTCCAAAAAACTTCAAACCCAGGTGAAAATGGTGAAAGATAACCCAAAATTCGCGAAGTCCTCCTTATATACCTTCTGCCCAGGAAAACCGCACCTGCGGTCCCAGGTGCGCATCTGCGGAAAATCATTAAAGAGACAAATTCCGCATCTCCGGTCATCCATCCGCACCTGCGGGCTCGCAGGTGCGGTCCTCTTTCCGCAACTGCGAGCAATCCTCCACCAAGCCAAAATCAGCTCTTGCGACTCTTCCTTCGCTTATGCGGTCTCGCACCTGCGGTCCCCTAACCGTAGGTGCGGTTATGACAGAACCAGCAGCTTTAGCTGCATTTTCAAATTTCCAAACTTTCCGATAGCTATTCGAACTCATCCCGAGGCCCTCGGGACCTCAACCAAAAATACGAACAAGTCATAAATGAATACCCGGACTTAGTTGAACCCTCGGAACACCCAAAAACACATCAAAACATCAAATCAACCCATGATTCAAGCCTAGGGATTCTCAAACTTCCGAAACTCACAAACGATGTCGAAGCTACCCAAACCTCGTCCGGATGACCTGAAATTTTGCACACACCTCCAAAATGATACTACGAAACTGTTCCAACTTCCGAAATTCCATTCCAACCCCGATAGCTAATTTTCTATTGCCGACCGAAAATCGCCAAAAACTCCATTTCGCCAATTCGAGCCTAATTCTACTCCGGACCTCAAAACCACATTCCGAACACACCCCTAAGTCCGTAATAAACTAACAAAGCTATCCGAGCCATAAAATCCAAATTCCGAGGTCGTTTACCCAACATTCAACTTCCGGTTGACTTTTCTAACCATAAGCCCAACTTAAGAGACTAAGTGTCTCATTTCTCACCACGACCACTCCGAACCCGAACCAACCTACCCGACACAGCATAAATAGGCTAAATAACATATGATAAAGCTTAAACGGGGAAAATGGGGAAAAAACTCACGGAACGACCGACCGGTTCGTTACATTCTCCCCCTCTTAAACAAACGTTCATCCTCGAACAGGTCCAGAAACATACCTGGAGTCTCAAATAAGTGAGGATATCTGCTCTGCATCTCCCGCTCGGTCTCCCAGGTGGCCTTCTCCACCGGCTTCTCCCTCCACTGTACCTTCACTGAAGCAATATCCTTAGACCTCAACCTTCTAACCTGTTGACCCAAAATAGCCACTGGCTCTACCTCATATGACATATCACCCTTAAGTTGAACCGTGCTAAAGTCCAAAACATGAGACGAGTCACCAATATACTTCCGAAGCATGGAAACATGGAATATCGGATGGACACTCGATCAACTGGGTGGAAAAGAAAGTCTATAAGCCACCTCTCCAACCCTCTGAAGCACCTCGAAAGGCCCAATGAACCGAGGACTCAACTTTCCCCTCTTCCCGAACCGCATAACACCCTTCATAGGTGACACCTTCAACAACACCTTCTTTCCAACCATGAAAGACACATCCCGGGCCTTCCGGTCGGCATAACTCTTTTGCCTAGACTTTGCCGTGCGAAGCCGCTCCTAAATCAACTTCACCTTATCCAACGCATCCTGTACCAAGTTTGTGCCCAATAGCCTAGCCTCATCCGGCTCAAACCAACCAACCTGAGATCTACACCTCCTACCATATAAAGCCTCATACGGAGCCATCTGGATACTCGACTGATAACTGTTATTATATGCAAACTCCACGAGTGGTAGAAATTTGTCCCATGAACCCCCAAAATCAATGACACAGGCATGCAACATGTCCTCAAGAATCTGAATAGTGCGCTCATACTGCCCGTCCGTCTGAGGATGAAATGATGTGCTCAACTCGACCTGAGTACCCAACTATCTCTGCACAGCCCTCCAAAACTGAGATGTGAACTGAGTACCTTTGTCAGAAATGATAGAAACTGGGACACCATGCAACCAGACAATCTCCCCGATGTAAATCTCAGCTAACCGCTCCGAGGAATAGGTAGTACCAACAGGAATGAAGCGCACGGACTTGGTCAGCCGATCCATAATGACCCATATAGCATCGAACCTCCTCGAAGTCCATGGGAGCCCAACTACAAAGTCCATGGTGATCCGCTCCCACTTCCACTCCGGAATCTCCAACCTCTGATGCAATCCACCTGGTCTTTGGTGCTCGTACTTGACCTGCTGACAGTTGAGACACCGTAAATCCAACAATATCCTTCTTCATCCGCCTCCACCAATATGGCTGTCTCAGATCCTGATACATCTTCGCGGCACCCGGATGGATGGAATACCGCGAGCTGTATGCCTCTTCTAGAATCAACTCTCCAAGCCCCTCCACATTAGGCACACATATCCGACCCTACATCCTTATAATACCATCCTCACCAATAACCACATCCCTGGCATCACCTCGCTGGACCCTATCCTGAAGAACGAGCAAGTGTGGGTCATCATACTGGCGCTCTCTAATCTGGTCATAAAGAGAAGACCCGGAGGCTACATGAGCTAACACCGGACGGGGCTCTGATAGATCCAATCTTACTAACTGGCCCGCTAAAGCCTGAACATCAAGTGCCAATGGTCTCTCTGCTTCTGGAAGATATGCTAGACTCCCCAAACTCTCTGCTCTGCGACTCAAGGCATCGACCACTATATTGGCCTTCCCCGGATGGTACAGAATAGTGATATCATAGTCCTTGAGAAGCTCCAACCATCTCCTTTGACGCAAATTCAGATCCTTCTGCTTAAACAAATGCTGCAGACGATGGTGATTAGTAAAAACCTTACAATGCACACTGTACAAATAAGGACGCCAAATCTTCAAGGCGTGAACAATGGCTTCTAGCTCGAGATCATGTACGGGATACTTCTTCTCATGAGTCTTCAAATGGTGCGAGGCGTAGGCCATCACCCTACTCTCCTGCATCAACACACAACCAATGCGTATCCTTGAGGCATCACAATACACGGTATAAGAACCTGAAGGTGATGGCAATACTAACACTGGAGCTGAGGTCAATGTAGCCTTGAGCTTCAGAAAGCTCTCCTCACACTCGTCCGACCACCTGAACGGAGCACCCTTCTGGGTCAATTTGGTCAAGGGCGAAGCAATAGAAGAAAACCCCTCCACAAAGCGACGGTAATATCCCGCCAAACCAAGGAAGCTCCAAATCTCTATAACTGAGGACGGTCTGGGCCAACTCTGCACCGCCTCTATCTTCTTCGGATCAACCTGAATACCCTCACTGGATACCACGTTCCCCAAGAAAGATACTGAGCCAAGCCAAAACTCGCACTTGGAGAACTTTGCTTAAAGCTTTTCCTCCCTCAATCTCTGCAATACTACTCTTAAATGCTGAGCATGCTCCTCCTGGCTACAAGAATATACCGGGATGTCATCAATGAACACAATAACAAAGGAATCCAAGTACGGCTGGAACAAGCTATTCATCAAATGCATGAACACTGCTGGGGAATTGGTCAGCCCAAAAAACATCAACATAAACTCGTAATGACCTTAACGAGTCCTGAAAGACGTCTTGGAATATCAAAATCCCGAATCTTCAGTTGATGATACCCAGATCTCAGGTCAATCTTAGAGAACACTCTGGCTCCCTGAAGCTGGTCATATAAATCATCAATGCGAGGCAAAGTATACTTATTCTTAACTGTAACCTTGTTCAACTGCCTGTAGTCAATACACATCCTCATGGAACCATCTTTCTTCTTCACAAATAACACCGGTGCACCCCAAGGTGATACACTAGGCCGAATGAACCCCTTATCTAGGAGTTCCTGAAGCTTCTCTTTCAATTCCTTCAACTCTACTGGTGCCATACAATAAGGTGGAATAGAAATAGGCTGAGTGCCTGGCATCAGATCAATACCAAAATCAATATCCTTGTCAGGTGGCATGCCTAGCAGGTCTGCAGGAAACACGTCTGGAAAATCACGGACCACAGAAACAGAATCAATAGTGGGAGTCTCAACACTGACATCCCTCACAAAGCCAAATACGATAAACACCCTTTTTCTACCATATGCTGGGCCTTCAGGTAGGAAATCACCGTACTAGGCACATACTCAATAGAATCTCTCCACTCTACCCTCTGAAATCCCGGCATAGCTAAGGTCACGATCTTAGCGTGACAATCAAGAACATCATGACACGGAGATAGCCAATACATGTCCAATATCACATTAAAATCAACCATGCTAAGCAACAACAGGTCCACTCGGGTCTCCATACCCCCAATAGATATCACACATGACTGATACACACGGTCCACAACAATAGTATCGCCCACTGGAGTCGACACATGAACAGATGTAACTAAATACTTACGGGGCATATCCAGAAAATGAGCAAAGTATGATGAAACATAAGAATACGTGGAACTAGGATTAAATAAGGCCGAAGTATCTCCATGACAAACTAAGACAATACTGTATTGGCGAAAAATAGACTCGCCATGTGGGTCTATTAAATGGCAACACATGTCAGCAAAGCTCGGAGAAAAGTGAAGAATGACATGTAAAGATGATATGTGAAACACCCCCAGGATCGAACATATTCATACCGTGCCTGATAGCCTCAGAACAGGTCATCATAATTAGCTGGGAACAGGTGCGGGAGAATATATCATAATTACAAATGAGGAAGGAATCAATTAATCCTGGATTATATGGGATTTATCATCATTACTCTATCAGTTACAAATCAATTATGTAACGTACAATAAATGCAATAAATGATTGTAACGGTCAGAACAAGGCAATCAATTGCAAGATTGACTCAACATGCACGAGATTGACTCAACAGGTACGGGAGTGACTCATCAGCCACGGGATTGACTCATCAGCCACGGGATTGACTCATCAGTTATGGAATTAACTCATCAGTTACGGAATTAACTCATCAGTTACGAAATTTCAGCATTTACACAGTTGTTACAAGTCTTCCAAAAGTAATGGATGGGTTGAGTAAATGCTCATAATGCACCCATTATTCAAGGAGAATGGTTACTTAGATTTATCCTTATAAATAGATATAGTTTTACCACAATCAAGAGATCGAACTTTCTTCTCTACAATTATATACATTGTAATTCATATCATCTTGCTTCCAAGTTAGCCACAGTTTGGCCCTTCAAGTTCCGTTCGACTCAACATCATGTCAAGGATTATTCAATAAGAATTATTTCTTCTCTGCTTTATTTTTATTATATTGTCTGTCATTGAATTTATTTTTCACTTCTCTATCACGTTGTATTAACAAAAATTATATCTTTCGGATTGAATCGGTTGCTTGTGGCCCGTCATATAAAATTATTACTTTGACCTTGAAAACTATTTTTTGGGTTAAACAGATTGGTTCCGTTATCAGGAACTCAAGCAAATTTGCTATTCAACCAAAGATATTAACAATTTTTGTTGATATTTGCTTGTTTTCAGTTTAAACCTTCATCATGGCCGAAATTTGCCAATCAACATAGTTGAGGACAACCAAGCTTGAGATGGCTTTACCATGAGAAAGGAAAAGGAAATAATAGCCATGATACTGATATATAAGCAACAAGTAGAGAAAAATAGAGAATGTACATCGGCATATTGGTACCACAACTATTAGTACCAAAACTTATTAAAGAATCTACGCCAAACAGTACCGAGACATGGAGTTCAGGTACATCAGGTAATTTTAATTTGCACAATTTAGTTCTAACTTGACAGAAACAGATCAAGGAACAAAACGAGCGGATAGAACACCTCCGGGAATTCCCGACTATCCCACAAGAATGATATACAACACCGAGCTTTAAATGGAGAAAGGCACGGATGTTCAAATGAAAGTCAAAAATAGGTCCGAGCAAAGAGATACGGGATTTTCTTCACGGGCTGAAAAAGATCCGAACCTTCTCGAACAGGTAAGGAATCACCTTGCAAAATTAAAAATTTCCACAGGAGAAGAATGAAGGTTAGGAAAAGCAGGGGTAAAACACCCACAAGATTGTTTACAAAGATACCGCACCTGACAACTGGAAAAGAAAAGATAGGTGCCGGATGGATAATTGAAGACTACGAGGAACAAGGTTCATTAATAGCCATGGACAATTACACAAATAATTTCGGATACAATCATTGAACTGAAAGAATCAAAAGCCACGAGGTCAAATGCTGAAGAACTAGAAACTATCATTGGCTTCCCAAATAGGAAGTCTTATGCTGGTCGAGACTCGACATCGAGTTTAAAGGTAAGTTGATTAAACTTTTACATGTTAATGCAAATTGCTTTGCTTGCCACTGTTGTAACCATAACAGGTGTACCGCCGGAGATAATGGTTTATATGCTCAATATTGACCCGCGGTATAATTTGGTCAAGCAAAAGAAGAAACCAGAGCCAAATAATAAAAGATAAAGTTATGGAACCTCGAAGGTGGGTTTAGTCCGAAAAGTCGAATCATTCAGATTCGTTGCTAACATCAACCCATCATCACTCTCAAAATTCCGAGGAGAAAGATGATTGCTAGTATATCACATTGTCTAGAATATTTTGGTAAATGCAATCTTAATTCAAGCAGAGAAAGGTACACAATCTCTTATCTATTATAAAATGCTCTTAGACATGGAAATTGCATATCTATATTTCGAGAAGTTGGCATTAATTGCTATTGCCCTAAATCTAAGGCTTTATTGTCAATATCATTCAATTCTCATAGCCACTATATTTTCAATATACAATACTTTGCATAAACGAAAACTGTCAGGAAGGCTAGCTAAATGAGTAGTCAAACTTATGGAATATGATACTATTTATCAGCCTTATACGGCCATAAAAACACAAGTCTAGCAGATTTCATGACTAATCTTTGCTTGAGCATATTACCTGAAGCTGAAATCAAAGTACATGTTATTTATGAAATAATTCTCGGGATCTGGACCTTTTACACAATTAAGTCCACAGGTATTAAAAGTCCTTGGTTAAGGACAATGCTTAATCCCTATCAGAAAAAGTATTTAGATTTCAAAAAATCCAATTTTATTACTAACAAAAAAAAAAGAGTATAAAGCATATGATACATGCTTGAATTAGCTGGGGACTCAGAGCAAAAATATTGATTTGACGATTGATCAAATCCAAGAAAACTATGCAGCCCAAGAAAATCAAGTCGGATGTGCTAGTCTTGGATCTACTGCTAATATCACTGACTCCAGAAGCAACTCCGGACTCTTATTGAGAAATATCATTTCCGGATCAAACAATATCATGATCAAGTCATCCCTTATCTGGGCGACTCCTGATTTATCATCAATTATAATGAAAATGAGGTAAGCCCGACTAATTTAATTATGGCATAATAACTTCATTGATTACTTGCAAAATAGGAATTTACCCACAGACAAGCACACTCTCGATAACTCTGAGTGTGTATCATCCGGTACTGCCTTATTGAAGGATAATCATATTTGAGAATATTCAAGGCTCCAAAAGCTAAAATGCCACATGTACCAAACAAACAAAATATATGATGCGAGAAATCTACAAAGAAAACCGTGAAAATTACTCCGGTAATAAGGTAAGATATCGCATATTCCTCGACAACATTTTGGAACCTACGTAGTTCCCGTCCAGAGTAAAAAATAAGAAAGAGCTCCGGTACCGTCTTTATGCTGTAACTGGACCATTTGAAAGTCCATCAACAATGGAACTGGCTATCCTATCTGAGATTATTAAACTGGGGACTGTCAAATTATGATTCTAGTGTTTGAGTTCTCATACCTCAAAACTCAAACACTAGGGAGATCACTTATACTTGAAGATTAGTCAATCCGACTTGATATTTTAAGAAGTGATTCAAACAATCAATTGCTTTGGGAGATAAATTTCTAAGAGTATTCTGACATTATTTACCGCAATGTCAACCCAGTCAGTTGTACTGCTCATATCATCAAACATAAAACACTTCAAACAGTGTTGAATGAGATCTTCAAAAATGCATATACTACTCTTACACAAAAAGGACAAAGAACTCCATGTCGAGTCAAGAATCCCACGATAACAAACGAGACTTTTATGTTCAAGTCAACATAAATGTATGCAACTATGCAAAGTTCACTTTGACCAAACACATGGCTTATATTCGGTCCAATAACGACCATTCAAGTTAAAAAGCCTTTCTTAATGGCTAATTATATTATGACTCGGATCGATTATCCCGAACATCTCAAATCTTATTTCGGACATGTGTCCCTCTCTACTTGGAAGTATGTTCATATACTCCAATTTGGATTCAAAATCCAATCAGATATAATGTCTCTTCAAGACAAATCTACTAAGATCTATATTTATTTGGGATCAGTATTCCCTCAGACTCAATGTCTTACCGAGATCAATACTCCAGGAAATCCTACCAGGATTAATACTTCCACAGACTAAAAGTCTACTCAGATCAATCGATCCTTTTTTATGCCTGAATGAAAAGGAGACGTCCTTTTCATAGCGTTTAAATATATAAAAGGGCCTCTTTTATTTAAAAGTTAGACACCTAAGGGTGAAACATTAAGACATCGCACATGTAACGATGCATCCAAATATATATTTCAAGTCTGTAAGACTAAATATGAGCTCTCAAATAAATTCATAAAGTGACATGAAAAGTTAGTACTTGGATAAATTCCCTAAAGTACCAAATGGTGATATTAGACCCGAAAGACACAAGGAAGTAACTGAATTCACGGTCTAGGTCACAACCCTTTTGATGAAATAAAAAAGGTTAAGCAGTCATCATCTAAAAACTATATACCTTCGAGTCCCGAATGTTTTTCCTTTTCAGGAAAAGGACCACAAGGAAGGAATAGTCAAGTGCTCGAGATTTCATTCTTCAAAGCTCAAACACTTGGGGGACTATACAGTATGGAAGGCAAAGACAAAGCAAAGAAGACTATCAAAAAGTCAAAGCTCGAGCCTGAAGATTCATCTACCCAACAAGTCAAGTGATACGAGCAAAATCGAAAGAGCCAAAAGCGAAAGAGCCGAAGACTCAAACAAAGCCTGATCCAAAAAACCTTCGAACATGTTCAGTTTAAAAGGCAAAAAAAAACCTTCGAACATGTTCAGGTTAAAACGCAAAATATTACCTACGAGGAAGAAATGCACATCTTTGTACTTATTCAAAAGAAGAGTGTTGTAACCAAAAACAATTATGGATAAAAGATCATCATCTTCGTACTCATTCAAAAAACTGTTGTAACTAAAAACAATTATGAAATCTTTGTACTCATATTGAAAATTGTTATCAAATAAAACAATTACGGATGAATGATCAAAATCCTTGTATTCATTTGAAAAATTATTAACAAATAAAACAGTTACGGATGAAAAAGCATTTCCCTCGAGATTATTGAAAACTGTTATCAATAAAAACAGTTACGGGTAAAAAACCCTACCTTTACAAAAACTGTTACGAACAAAAAACAGTTATTCTCTTGTATTAACTCGAAAAAACTGTTACATAAGAAAAACAGTTACGAAATACAAGTGCATATCAAACATGTTCAAAGAAAACAGTTGCAACGTGAGTTTTAGACGATGATCAAACACATGTAAAATATTGTGAAAGTTCAAACAGAAAAGTTTCTTCAAAAACATTCTTAAACATGTGAAACATTCCTATCTCTCTATTGCATATTTACACCATTATGAAGTTGAGACGTCTTCTTCATTAAGTGTCGATCAAAAAGGGCCCTCTTTTATAAATCGTGCTCGAAAAGACACGAAGTATTGAAGAATTTTAATGCAAAGTCAAATAACAAAGGGTGAAACAAAAACCCAAACATTAAACTAGGTAGAAATAAGCCGAAATTTATATATCGAACTTGCCAAACATAAGGCAAACATTTGTCTTCAAACCCCGAAACAAGACAGGGGTAAACCAACTGATTATTGACGAAACGAACATGAGCGTTGGAGTTGTCATATGAATCTTTAAGTTCTGCACTCTTTTTTCCTTTGTCCGGTTTTTTGCCCTATTGGATTTTTTCGGCATGGTTTTTAATGAGGCAGAGGCAAGGGAGAAAAGGATCAAATCTTCCACTTCCCGGTCATATCACAGTGAATAACCGGAAAGTGGGGGGACTATCTGTATTGGCAAAAAATTGACTCGCCATGTGGGTCTATTAAATGGCAACACGTGTCAGCAAAGCTTGGAGAAAAGTGATGAATGACATGTAAAGATGATATGTGAAAAACCCCCGGGACCGGACATATTCATACTGTGCCTGATAGCCTCGGAACAGGTCATCATAAATAGCTCGGAACAGGTGCGGGAGAATATCTCATAATTACAAATCAGGAAGGAATCAATTAATCCCGGATTATATGGGATTTATCATCATTACTTCATCATTTACAAATCAATTATGTAACGTACAATAAATGCAATAAATGATTGTAACAGTCAGAACAAGGCAATCAATTGCAAGATTGACTCAACAGGTACGAGATTGACTCAATAAGCACAAGATTGACTCAGCAGGCACGAGATTGACTCAATAGGTACGGGAGTGACTCATCAGCCACGGGATTGACTCATCAGCCACATGATTGACTCATCAGTTATGGAATTAACTCATCAGTTACGGAATTAACTCATCAATTATGAAATTTCAGCATTTACACAGCTGTTACAAGTCTTCCAAAAGTAATGGATGGGTTGAGTAAATGCTCATAATGGACCCATTATTCAAGGAGAATGGTTACTTAGATTTATCCCTATAAATAGACATAGTTTTATCACAATCAAGGGATCGAACTTTCTTCTCTACAATTCTATACATTGTAATTCATATCATCTTGCTTCCAAGTTAGCCACAGTTTGGCCCTTCAAGCTCCGTTCGGCTCAACATCCTGTCAAGGATTATTCAATAAGAATTATTTCTTCTCTGCTTTATTTTTATTATATTGTCTATCATTGACTTTATTTTCCACTTCTCTATCACATTGTATTAACAAAAATTATATCTTTCGGATTGAATCGGTTGCTTGTGGCTCGTCATATACAATTATTGCTTTGACCTTGAAAACTATTTTTTGGGTTAAACAAATACCTGTAATCACCGCATCTGAGGCCATTGCATCTGGTCCGGCTGGAAGTGCATAAAACGAGCCTGACCTTTACCTGATCGACCTTACCCTCTAGGGCAGCCTATAGCTGTCTCACCCCCACCCCTAGATGCCTGGGCGGGTGGTGAATTAATTGGAGCTTAAGTTGAAGGATGAATCCTAGGCTGAGATGGGGCCCCAAGAAGACGAGGACACTGTCTCCTCATATGCCCGAACTCCCCACACTCATAACAACTCCCTGGTGTGGGAGACGGGGAATGAAGGGAACCCCTGACACCAGGATAGCTACTAGAAGAACCATGCGTAGAGGAACCCTGAACAGATGGTGCTCGAGATGAACTCTGGGCTAGAAGAGAACTGAATGAAGAACGTCCTGGATGGGAACTGTGGGGACCCTGCCCTGATGATGCACCACTTTAAGCTGGGCGAACTGGCTGAGGAGGCCTAAATGAGCAGCCTCTACCATGCTGAAACTGCCCTCTGGAAGGAGTACCGCTGAAACTACCCAATCCACGAGGCCTCTTGGCTTCCCTCTCATCCCGCTCCTAACGGCGAACTGCCTGAATATCCCGGGAAATATCCACAACCTGCTCAAAAGTGGCACCCGATACTCTCTCTATGGTCATCAGAATACGAAGCTGATAAGTGAGTCCATCCAGAAACCTCTTGATCCTCTCTCTCTCAGTAGGGACCAACTCTAAAGCATGATGAGCTAGATCTGAAAATCTCATATCCTACTGTGTCACTGTCAACTCTCCTTGACGCAGCTGCTCGAACTGTCTACGCAGCTCCTCTCTGTGAGACTGGGAACATACTTCTCTAAGAAGAGAGTGGAGAACTACTGCCAAGTAAGGGGTGTTGCACCAACAGGCCTACGCCTCTCATAAGACTCCCACCAAGTAAAAGCATCCCCTGAAAACTGGAAGGTAGAAAACGAGACCCCACTGGTCTCCAGTATCCCTGCAGTATGAAGCATCTTCTAACACTTGTCCAAGAAACCCTGGGCATCCTCGCCCTCAGCACCACTGAATGTCGGAGGCGGAAGTCTACTAAATCTCTCCAACCTGCACTGCTCGTCATCTGGAATAACTGGGATCACAAAATCCTGGACAGGTGCAACCGACTGGGCTGGAGATGCCCCTGGTGTCTGAAGTCCCTGAACGACCTGCTCAGGTGTCCGGCCAGCCGAAGTCTGAGTTCCTCTCCCGGCCTGAGAAGTAGCGGCAGTAGTAGAAACAGCGACTGCCTGTGCAAGACTGGTGCACACCGTCAAGATCTGAGCCAGGGTCTCCTAAAGACCCGGAATCACAATGGGCACGGCTGGTGCCTGAGCCTGTCCCGCTGGAACATCTGCGGCGGGGATCTGGTCCTAAACAATAGGTGAGTCTACGGGTACTACCCCGGCTTCTGCTTGGGCTGCGCCCCTACCTCTCCCACGGCCTCGACTCTCACTGGTCTAGCTGGTGTTTGGTCACCCTGATCGGTAGCGCGTGTCCTCACCATCTGTGAGAGAATGAAACAACAGAAATTTAGATTTCCAAAATTAATAAATTCGCACGACAGAATTCAAGAATGAGAGAGTTTCCTAAGGGTTCTGTAGCCTCTCAAAGATAAGTACAGACATCTCTGTACCGATCCTCAAGACTCTACTAAACCTGCTCATGACCGGTGAGTCCTATGTAACCTAGGCGATACCAACTTGTCACGACCCCAAACCTACACTGGCCGTGATGGCTCTTATCATGGTACTAGGCTAGCCAAGTTATCACGAAATAATGCATAAAATCTTCCATTTAATTCAAAGTGGTCCGATATCATAAAATTTATCCGATTATCATTTCAAAACAACATAAATAGTAAAGATATCTAAGACACCGCCCCAAAATCTGGAGTCAACCGTCATGAGCATCTAAAGAGTAATCAAAGTGATACCATTTCTTTACTAATACAAGTCTGGAATAAAAAAAGTCAGCAGAATAAGAGGGGGTAAAGGGCATGTTGCGAACGTCGAACAACTACCTCAATCCCCGAACGAGCTCCAAGTCAAATGAGAATCCGCTAGTGCTCTGATCCGGTACCTGGATCTGCACACATGGTTGCTTAACCAAAGAATTAGATTCTCTGCCGAAGCTATTTTAAGAAGCACATGGGTTTCTTATAACCAAAGAATAAACTAGTAATTGCAAGGAAATTTGTAATTGGAAAGTAGTAAGATGCACGAAAAAGTAAATGTATTGTAATAGTAGTTCGAATGTGTCTTACAAGTTATATTTTACTCCCTTATATAGGGAATTTCTTAATATAACGTCTGCCCTTTTCAGTAATGAGCATTAATGACTAATAATGACATTAATGTAACGTTACAATGATTAACCGTAACTGTTGCGTGAAGGTTGTGTAACATTTGGCTCATTAATTGAAGATCTCTGAATATTCCCTTTATTCTGCGCGGGTTCATTCTGACCGTGTCTCTTCATCTTCTCAATCAGGTTGAGATTCCCGTAGCTGATTACCCCGTGAGTATGTTATTCCGTGCCTCTTTGCCCCATACCTCTTCATAGAGTCATGTCCAGATGTTATGTTTTCATTGTTCCACATAGATTGCTGAGTCATCACAATTATTACACGAGTGAAGCTCTTTTTTACCAATACAGATAGTCCCCCCCACTTACCATTTATTTACCAATTAATATTTGGTAAGTAGATACTCATTATGGCGGAAATATTTTGCCGCCGCTTCAATCGTAACATTGCATTCATCTCTGAACGTAGGTAGGGGTGTGCATTCGATTTATCGATTCGATTTTGACCCTTATCGATAATTGCTTATCGATTATCGATTTGTACATATGCTTATCGTTATCGTTTCAATAAGGTTTCGATTTTTTCGATTTCGATTTATCGATTTTTGGGGCTTATCGATTCGGTTATCGATTACACCAATAAGAAAATTTGCGGGATTCCACGAAACGTATATCGCTATAAACACGCCTAACTAATATGGATAAAAGAAGCTAAAATAAGACGAACACCGTTTATAAAATAAAAATTGTGTCAACAAGCACACGCAAGGAAACTAAAGTAAAGGATCAAATGTATGCCACCAAAACTCCAACGGTATAAAAAAAAATACATCATCAAGGCTAATTCTGTTTTTCATTAATTTGAATTTCATTCTCTTGAGTTTTAAATATGATCATTCGTTAAATGTGATATCCCTTGCTGAAACTACTAACCTTTAAACATGGAAGAAATTAAGAAAAATATTAAGAACTTTGTAATACATCACATTCTTTTACAAGTATATTATTTAAAATGGAGAACTTACATAGCAGCTAACTAACTCTAGCAAACATCGTCGGTGGAAGCTTCTTTGCCAAGATTAGTAAAATCTAATAAGAATATATATATATAAAAAAAAATTTTAAAAAATAAAAATAAAAATAAAAAATAAAAAATAAAATAAGAATGTATATTAACAAGTCAGGCAATTAATATATTATTTAACTATTTTAAGCAATACAATAAAATTATGTTAGGGACTTAGGGTAAAGGAAATGGTATTATAAAATAAGGGTATATTTATCTTTTTAGTATATCTTATCGGTTTATCGATAAATCGATAAACCGATAAGCGAAAAGGATAAAATCGAAATCGAAATCGATAAATCGATAAGGAAAATTTTGAAATCGAAATCGAAATCGATAAATCGATAAACCGATATCGATAAACCGATAACAAATAATCGATTCGATTTATCGATAAACCGATTCGAATGCACACCCCTAAACGTAGGCGTCGCTTGTCACTTCCATTAAATGCCTGTGACATGTGGCATTCTCGGATTGGTTCTGCAATTGTTCAATGCCTTTTAGGGCTTTTTGCAGCTGCATCAGTCACGTAGTGACAACTTCAATTATGACTTTCACATCACTATTTTTTCCATTTTTTGACGGTTGCCTTTGAGTATAAACACCCCTTTTTCTTTATTTACTTTCACGAAAAACTTCCAACCTTCATTCCTTGTTTGCAATAATTCTTGTCTTTGTAAATATGTCTTCTTCAAACCAGTCTAAGAGAGTCATTAACGTAGATGATCTGACTCCTTCTTCTGCTCCGACACAGAGTATGAGGGGAGGCAGGCTTAGGAGTTTAGGCTCTACTCCATCCAGGGGTTCCTCTTCTTCTCAATTTACTCCCCCATCTTCTTTTAGGTTTGCCATTTTGTCTTCTCCAAGGGCTAGGGCTTCGAGATCTTCCTCAAACGATAAAGAACACAGTGAACCTCTGCGTGAGCCGAGGGTCGATGAAATAGTACTTGCAGAATTTTCCTTTGCTAGGGATAGTCAGGCTTTAAAGGATCAGCTTTCTTCAACGTCTTCTCATGACGGGGCTGACAAGTACCCTACCCAAATAACTGAGGGTCTAGTGCCTCTTGTACCCAGAGACTGTTACTGGAAGCCTGATTTTCCTGTTGTTGTTCCCAATTGTAATCAAAGAATAACCTCTTACAAGGTTGGGTATTCTTTTGTTTATACCTATCCTTTCACGTTAGGATTCAAGCCTCCTATCGACCCCGTTATCATCGAGTTTTGTCGATTCTTCAAAGTTTGTCTGGGACAAGTCGGTCCTCTCATGTGGCGAGTTATTGCGTGCCTTAGATATTTAGCTACTTTAGCTTCGGCCCCCTTTACCTTTTACCATCTCATTCACCTTTATTCTCCAATGTTGTTCCGCCAGGGAGTTTTTACTCTCGCGGCTAGGAGTAAAATGGTGTTAGTGATTCCTGATGATGATAAAGACCGAGGGTGGTACCTCCGGTATGTTGCTGTTTCTACTGCTGGTTTAGTAGGTGAAGAAAATCTCCCCTTCCCTGAGAAGTGGAATCTTGCACGTGAGTACAGTTTTCTCATATTCCTTTCCTTTTGTTTTTGATACTTTATCAGTACCGTAACTGTTTCTTTTCTTTGCAGCAATCATGGTAACCGTCGAGAATGTATCCGGTTTTTGATATTGGGTAGAAAAACTCTTGTTAACCGCTCCATTAGAAGAACGTTGGTGGAAATACCTCTCTGGGAGGTTTGGTTGGTAAGTTAAGACTCACAGTAAGTGAAGTTTCATGTTTTTACTTCTTCCCTCTTTTGAGCTTTATTTGAACCCTTTCATTTGGTAGGGTTTCCTACTCGTGGAGTTTCTGCTGCTGCTGTCTCTGTTCCAAAGTTGTCCCTGGATAAGGCCCAGGAAATCATTTCAGGTTCCTCCTCTTCAAAGAGAAAAGCGAGTGGGTCAAGAACCTTAAAGGAAGAGGAGGGTTCTCTAGTCCATAGGTCAAGTAGGAGGAAGGTGGTCTCTGACGACGAGTCTGCACCAGTCATTGACCCTCCCGTGCCTGAATCTGAACTTTCATCCCCCGAGGATGCAACTCCCTCTCCCGTTCGTGAATCAGTTGATCTCCTGTTTCGTGAAGGTTTTGGTTCTATTGCTGATGAAGCTCCCCTTGTTGTTTTCTCTCCTCCTACTCTTAAAAAACTTCCCTAAATTACTCTTGTTGTAGTTTCTGCTCCCGAGGCTATTCCCGCTCCTGTCGTTGCTTTTGCTCCGGTGGCTTTTTCTGCCTCTCAAACTTCTCTGCCCGTGACTCATTCATCTATCCCTGCTTCCATGCCTTCTGTTACAAATGTAGGGTCTTACAGTAGGGGGGAGATGAGGCATGTGATGATAGAGGTTCCAGCAGCGGGTAGCCTCTTCAAAAAGTTGGGCCAAGCTGACGTATGGTTGAAACCCTTGATAGGCTCGACTGAGAGAGCTAAGCTGGACAACCATGGTTGCCTTACTTGGGTGAATGAAATTTTGCACTCTTATTTAAAGGTAAAATTTGTTTTCCTTTGCTTGTGTTCATATACGCTCTTACCGTATCTAATTTATCTCCTTTTGCAGATCAATCTTCTAGGCACAGAGTTAATGAAGAGGGTTTTCCAAGCGGAGCAGGCAGCAAGGGATTTTCGTATTGAGGCGGATAATTGGAAGGAACAGTAAGAGAGTATGGAACTGTAAAAGGAGGTAGTGGAGGAAGAAAAATGTACCTTGGAGTAGCAAGTTAGGATGATGGCAGCAGAATTGGCCATTGAGAAGGCGTCTTCGAACTAGGAAGGCAAGGACAAGAGTGTCTTAGAGTCTTCATTCGCAGCGCAGCTGTCCCGTGCCTCTGAAAAGATCAGGGGCCTAAAGACCTTATTGGACCAGAAGGAGGAGTATTCTGGTGAACCTGTTCAATCGCTCACTCAAACCCAAGAAGATCTCTGTAACCCTTTTGAGAAGGTCCGATTCCTGAAAAGGTCCATCGCTCCTTTACAGGCCTCTCATGATGCTGCCACAGCTGAAAAGATGAATTAAGAGCTGAAGTTGAGCTGTGGGAGAAAGATTATGAAGCTCTTGAAGACAAAGCAGCCGTCGATATTAGCTGGGCTTATATGAAATCTCATCTCGACACATTGACGAAAATGGGCCAAGAGGGTTTTGACTTGGAAGCCGAAATTGCAAAAAACAAGGAGACCATTGAGAAGTCTCAACAAATTCAAAATCTCTCTTCACCTGAAGGTGATATTCCTGATGCTCGTGTCTCTTCATCCCAAGCTGCTCCTCTTTCAAATGAAGACAACCCCCCATCTGAAGAAGTTTAAGAACTTGGTTCTCCTCTTCTTCTTTTTTGTCTTTGTATCAATTGGTGGTTACCCCCAGTTCCATTGGGGGTAAGTTTGGATCTTTTCTTAAGTCCCCAAATGACAACTTAGGGGAACCTAATATAAAATTTAATATGGCTTAGACTAAGGTAACTCTTAGTTTATTTTGCCATTAATATATTAATGCTAGCACGACTTTAGTTTCCTTCGAGTTTTTGTTTCACTCTTTTAAGTTTTTGCATTCTTTATTTTTGAAGTTTTTGGTTTACCTCTGAGTTTTGTATTTATAAAATGCTTAGATTTTTCGTGCCTTCCCGTAATAGGCATGGTTTATGAAAGAGGGCCCTTTTTTGATCGACAATTAATGAAGAAGACGTCTCAACTTCATAATGGTGTAAATATGCAATAGAGAGATAGAAATTTTTCACATGTTTTTTAACAATGTTTTTAAAGAAAGTTTTTGTATTGAACTTTCGTAACATTTCACATGTGTTTGCGTATCGTCTATAACTCATTTTGCAACTGTTTTCTTTTAACAGATTTGGTATAAACTTGCACTCGTAACTGTTTTCCTTTTTGTAACAGTTTTATCGAATTAGTACAAGGGAATAACTGTTTTTTTGTTTACAACAGTTTTAAATATAAGGGTATAAATTTTTACCCGTAACTATTTTCATTGACAATAATTTTTAATAAATACGAGGGTGATGCTTTTTCATCCGTAACTGGTTTTCGTTTATAACCGTTTTTTGAATAGGTACGAGGATAATGATCTTTCATCCGTAACTGTTTTTATTTATAACAGTTTTCTGAATAAGTACAAGGATTTCGTAACTGTTTTCATTTATAACAATTTTCTGAATAAGTACAAAGATGATGATCTTTATCCATAACTGTTTTCAGTTACAACAGTTTTTTGAATAATTACAAAGATGTGCATTTTTACCTCGTAACTAATATTCTGCCTTTAACCTGAACATTCGTTTACATTCACGAATATATATTTCGAAGGTTTTTTTAATCAGGATTTGCATTTGAGTCTTTGGCTCTTTTGATTTTGCTCGTAATACTTGACTTGTTGGGGAGATGGATCTTTCAGGCTTGAGCTTTTGACATTTTAGTAGTCTTATTTGCTTTAGCTTTGCCTTCCATACTGTATAGTCCCCCAAGTGTTTGATCTTTGAAGAATGAAATCTCGAGCACTTGACTATTCCTTCCTTGTGGTCCTTTTCCTGAAAAGGAAAAACATACGGGACTCGAAGGTATATAATTTTTTAGATGATGACTGCTTAAAACTTTAAAACGTCCATCAGAAAGTTGTAACCCTAGACCGGGAATTCAGTTACTTCCTGGTGTCTTTGCAGGTCTAATATCATCATCTGGTGATGGGTTAACTTTTTGCCTATCATCTAAAATGGTTAGTATAATTTTAACAGTACAAAAGTAAAATCGAACATAGTGATGCCTGAACGGGGGTATTCCTTTTCCTTAGAAGTAATACTTCTTCAAGTGGACGACATTCCAACTGTTTGGTAAGATCCTGCCGTCCATAGCCTCCAGCTCATAAGCGCATTTCCCAACAATGCCACGGACTTTGTAAGGTCCTTCCCAATTTGGATTTAGCTTTCCCGCACCAGCTTCTTTTGTTGACTGGAAGACCTTTTTGAGAACGAAGTCCCCAATTTTGAAATATATGAGGTGAGCTTTTCTGTTCTAATATCGCTCTATGATTTGTTTTTGAGTTGTCATACGTATTAGCGCAGCTTCTCTTCTTTGCTCAAGCAAGTCCAAATTGGTTCTCAACTCGTCGTTGTTTGTTTCTTCCGTTGCTGCTGTAAACCTTGTGCTTGGTTCGCACATTTCCACTGGTATCAAAGCCTCTGATCCGTAAACAAGCGCGAATGGAGTTTCTCCCGTGGATGTTTTTGCAGTCGTTTTGTAAGCCCATAATACTGCCGGTAACTCATCAGGCCAGTTTCCTTTGGCTTTCCATAACTTTTTCTTTAGGTTGTTGACGATGATTTTGTTCGTTGACTCGGCTTGTCCATTAGCCATGGGGTGATATGGTGATGCAGTGATTCATTTGATTTGCCAACTTTCGAAGAATTACGTGATTTGAGAGCCTATGAATTGCGGGCCATTATCACATACGATCTCCTTTGGTATTCCAAAGCGGCATATTATGTTTTTCCATATGAAGCTTTTCACTTCTTTTTCACGCACCTGTTTAAAAGCTTCTGCCTCCACCCATTTTGTGAAATAATCAGTTAACACGAGTAAGAACCGTATCTTTCCTTTAGCTGGGGGAAAAGTTCCTACTATGTCCATGCCCCATTTCATAAATGGCCATGGTGATACCACTGGGTGGAGTAACTCTGTTGGTCGATGAATGTTATTAGCAAACCGTTGGCACTTGTCGCATTTAACTACGAAATTTCCAGCCTCTTCTTCCATTTTGGGCCAATAGTACCCTGCTCTGATTATGGTTTTGACTAAAGATCTTGATCCTGCATGATTTCCACAGTGTCCTTCGTGGACTTCCTTTATCACGAACTCTGTTTGATTGGGTCCAAGGCATTTTGCTAAGGAACCTCCGAACATTTTTCGGTATAGAGCATTGCGAATGAGGCAGTACCGTGCAACTTTTCGACGTAGTGCTTGAGCTGTTTTTCTATCTTCAGGTACGGTACCATTCTGCAAAAAGTTTAAAATTTTGTTTCTCCAATCCCAGGTTAAATTGTTAAATGTTACCTCATTTTTATCCTGGTCGATCGCTGAGTGAAATAAGTGAATGAAAATTGCATTGTCTTTGTCTGACACTTCTGCAACTGCTGCAAGGTTAGCTAATGCATCCGCTTCTGCATTTTCCTTCCTGGGTATTTGCATAATTTTTCATGATTGGACTTGTCTTACCAAGTCTTGTGCCTTTTCCAGGTATTGTTGCATAAGTGTCTCTCTTGCGATATAAGTCCTCTGCATCTGGCTTACTACCAGTTGAGAGTCACTTTTGATCATGATTTGCTCGATTGAGAGTTCCCGTGCCAATTCAAGTCCTGCAATGACAAATTCGTACTCTGTTTCATTGTTAGTTATGGGATAACATTTAATAGCTTGTCGTATCTTTTCACCCGTGGGTGATATTAAAACTATTCCCAAGCCAGCTCCTTTTACTGTCACGACCCATTTCCGGGTTGTGATGGTGCATGTCGTGGAACCAGGCTAGCCAACCGTTACAACAATACTCAATTCATTTACTAGAGAAATTTACTCATTATTGGCTCAACTCATAGAAATACGGAAATGTTTAATAATTTAAAACAGTCTAACAGAAGAAATAAGTTCCAACAATCAATCTAGGATCTGGAGTCACGCA
>ML276350.1:0-18296 GCA_005239495.1 Nicotiana undulata | reverse complement strand
CTACGCAGCCGGACCCGGTGATCACTGACGGTCGGAGCATCTCATCAGTTCATACAGGAGACATCGAGGTAGACCCGCAGACGTTCGTGGGCCTTGGCGTCACCTTCTACTCTTCACTTTCAGCTCTGTCTTACTTTATATTTCAAAGACAGTCCTATGTACTTATTTTCAGACCTTTGTTTTTAGTAATCTCTTAGACAGTTCGTGAGTATGTGACACCAGTTCTGGGATTTGTATATGAGTTTTATTTCGAAATTGCTATGTTATATTTTGGTTATTTGTTAACCTTCACATTGCGGACCATCGATGCCTTAGTTATCTTGTTCGTTTTACTTGTTAATGAGTTTTATTTAGTTCAAACGTTGGCTTGTCTAGCGGGTTCAACGTTAGATACAGTCATGGCCCGAAGGTGGGATTTCGGATCGTGACAACTATCCACAATCACCACCAATCACCATCCCAAAAAAATTTTGAACGTAAATTCTAATCAAATTTATCCAACAAATTAAAACAATAAACTCAAAACTAGTTATAATTTAGATGCACAAATATTAGAATTTGAAGAGAGAGACGTGTGAAGCATGAAATTTATTTTGGGTTTAGAAGAAATAGCCTGATGTCAAGAGAGAGAAAAGGAGCACCGAAAAAAGAGGCGTGTATTTTCAGTATTTTTAACTCTGAACGACATTGAGACTCAATTAAAGGTCTGACCGAATCAGACCAAATCAGACCTATTTAGACTTTTTAAAAATAAAAAAAAACAAATGCACTTAATGGCTAAGATCTGATTCATTCAGATTCAGACCCTGATTAAGTGCAAACAATTGAGGTCTTAACCTCTAAGCGCCCTGTTGTAGCTCAAGCAAACTTCACCCTTAATGCTGGGTGGGGGCCACAAGTCATGATGTGTAAATTACCTAATTTGCACTATTAACATGAATTAGGGAGCAGTTAAAGTAATGATGGGCCCTAATATAACGTTCTATGATTGAAAAACATGGTGAGATTTTGAACACTTCTTTTGTAAATAGATCATGGCTGAACTTCATGTATTCCCTTGTTGTTGTTCTTCAAGTCTTCGTCTCTATTTCTCAATACTTCTATTCTTTCTACTAAGTAAATTTTGTGTTTATTCATGAAGCCCAATTGCTTAACTTTGAACTATCGACTAGTAAAGATGTCCATATAATTATCTTCAATGTTATTTTAATTTAGTGATTACGTTATTATATAGAGAGTTATTTCTTCATTATTTACTTATTTTAACTTTGAACTATCGACTGGTCGGTTTTTTTAATATTATTTTTATTTATTTTAATTGAAAAACCGACCAAAGTTGGTCGGTTTCTTGAAAAATAAATTTCGCGGGAGTCAAAAATAGTTTCCCGCATTTTTGCGCCAAAGAAAACAAGATCATTTTTCAGAGCCCCATCCTCAAAATTAGTAAGAGACCAAAATTAGTAATTTTTTTTTTTCAAAAGTCTCATCTTTTGTTTTAAGCAAATAAACATATGTATATTTTGAAAAATCGTCAATGAAAGTCACAAAATATCTTTTACCTCCTCTAGTCAAATGATCTTTATTGTCACAAAAATCAGTGTGCACAAGTTGTAAAAGAGATGCCGTTTTAAGAACTGATTTAAAAGGTGACTTAGTGATTTTTGCTTGTGCACAACATTCACAGTTATTGGTAGTATAAATGTGTGAAGATTTAGGAATATAATCATATGAAATCATGTGATTCATTGCATTACTACCTATATGACCTAATCTATAATGCCAAAAAACATTCACATCATCAACAATATAAGCAGAAGCACTTGACACTTTATTCATACTTAAAACATACATATTGTCTTTAGCATATCCTTTCTCAACATATGATCCGTTCTGGGAAATAATAACTTTTTGGGAATCAAATACTACTCTAAAATCATGATCATCAAGTTTTTTTAATAGAAACAAGACTCTTCCTAATTCCAGGAATGTCATGAACATTCTTGAGGGTAAGAACTTTTCCAGAAGAAAGAGGAAGTTGCACAGTGCCAATTCTCATAACAACACAAGTGGTGGAGTTGCTCATGTAAACCGTTTTCTCACCCTTTACATCTTCATACGTTTTGAAACCACTTTTGAATGAAGTGATATGGCAAGTTGCTCCAGAATCTAACCACCATTCTTCATTGCTATCCATCATAAGAATTTCAGTAAGAACAACAACCATTTCTTCTTCTTGCTCCATGACATGGGCTTCTTCTTTCTTACCTTTTTTACCTTTGCAAAATTTACAAACTCTAGCCAAATGTCCCATTTTACCACATACAAAGCAAGGTCCTCTGTTTTTCTTACTAATACTATTCTTGGAATCAATTTTTTTTTTAATAATCAGAAGTCTTGTTTCCATTGTGAAACTTGTTGACCTTGGTTTTAGCAGATTTGGAGGATGATAAATTTTCTATATTATGCACTGATGGAAAATAGATATAAACAGAGGAAGAAAATAGTCAGGATCACTTGCATGTAATATAAACAACACATAATCACAGATTATAATCGAATATAAAATTGATAGTTATCTCTTGAAGCGTGACCGTGGCCGCGATAAGACCTTCAAGCATGAGCAAAAACCATCCATGAGATCATTCTCTAGTTCCACGGTCTTCTGCTGTGTGAACCGAATAATGCCCGGAACGAATTTCTCCTAGAAAAACCAGTGTAGTAAAACCCTTAGCCTCCTTATGGAATAAGACCTCCTTTATATAGGCACATGTTTTAGGGTTTAAAACCTTTTTCTAAACAGGATGGGTCTTCCTTTTCCACAAAGAAATAGAATTCCATTTAATTCCTAATTATTCCGGCACAACATGGACCGCAATATTTAATTAACAAGGCTTCCTATTATGGACTTAATTCGGAATATCCGAATTAATACTACCATAATAAATTACGAATTATTCCACTAAAAATTCGTAACTGCACTCCTGAGTTTAATTTCGAAATTCTTCCACTAAATCTTATTTAACTCCCCATGTTAAGATTCCGATACTAATCAAATAAATTAAATTACTGACAATTTAATTCATTGTTTATTTCCTTTAGACTTTCGCTTAACTTATTTCATATGACGGATACAAAATCCTGCATGATTTACACATGAAAAGTTATAAGCTTTCATAAAGGTGTATCATCAATCTCTAAACCAAGACATGGATTCCATCAACTAATTATTACTTTGCTAATGTACATTATTATTATTATCCACTTTACCAGGCATATTGACCCACAAAAGAATCTCGCCTTTTAATAGATCAAAACAATAATAATATACACAACTAATAATAATTATATCAAGATTAAGAGTATAAGTACATTTAATGGCTAGAGAGTTAATTTTATTAAGTCAGTATAAAATACTTATCTCTACTTGGACCATTCAATACATACAAAATGTACTAGCACAAGAAGTTGGAATTAAACCATTCCCATAATCAAGATAAATTATATTTAATCTTGTGCTACAATCATCCATGATGGTTTGTCCAATTCCATTATTAGATTGTGAACATGATCTTTATGCTTATAAGAACCGATGATTTAATCTTCCGTGTATAAGCTAAACTCTATACACTAAATCATCTACTATATAAGTAAAGTACACAAAATAATATATGATCTACTTAAAACTTTATTAAAATTGAATAAATAATTATTCCATAATAAATACTATATCCAGACCAAAATCCATGGTTAATAGTATATATCCCAACAATCTCCCACTTAGACTTTTAACCATGACAATTGTTAGAATATACTATATATAAACGTATGGTTAATAGTATATGCCCCAACAATCTCCTACTTAGACTCATGACCATGCATCTACAACTTTCTCAGGCATTCTTTTACATGACTATTAAAAGTCTCCACAAAATAAGATTTTGTTAAAGAATCTTGCCAAGTTATTTCTGATGCAATCTTTGTCCAATAGTGCTTTGTCGTAACTATAAAGTTTGGTATTAAACTCTTCAGGGATCTTGTTACCGAAACTATCCCAAGAGTGTCCACCAAACTGTGATTTTTCTTAGTATTCTCCCACTACGACGAAGTACTACTAATATTACCTTCATTACCTTACGATATTGAAATATTATCTACTTCTTACGATAGTGTGCACTGTTCAAACATCACTCCCACTTGACAAAGGCATATCTATTAACGTTCTCCCACTACTTAACTGCAATGGAACGTCAACTCGGACATATGATTTTTGATGTTCTTGAACATCTAGTTATATCTTTGCCCAGTTCCTGTAAAAATAGTTTACTTCTAGGAACATGATTTTATTAAATAGTCTTTATCTAAAAAAATGCATTTCTTTTAACAATTGCCTTATTTTCTTTAGGACAATAAAATAAAACTCCATTCGTTTTCTTGGATATTCAATAAACATGCACCTATCCATTCTTAGTTCCAACTTATATATATCTTTTCCCTTTCAGCATATGTGCTAGACAATCCTATATCTGAACATGCCAATGACTGAGCTTACATTCAGTCCACAGTTCTATAGATGTCACAGGTACTAACTTAGAAGAAACTATATTCAGAATGTAATTTGCAGTTTCTAGGAAATATTTCAAAAAATAAATAAGGCAAATCTGAATAACACATCATTAATCTATCCATGTCGAAAAGAGACTTATTTCTTCTTTCTACCTCACCACTCTATTATGGAGTTTACGGTGTAGTCAATTGAGATGTAATCCCTTATTCTGATAAGTAACAAAAGAACTCTTTATAGAGGTGCTCGACGCTACAATCAAATTGCAGTAACTTAATATTTTCTTGGTGCTTCTCCGTTTCAAGTCTTAAAAACCTTGAATTAGTTAATTCATTAAGACTTATGGTGCATCAAATAAATATATTAATATTTTGAGTAATCATTTATGAACGTCACAAAAATGCTCAGAACTATCTCTTACCAGTATGTTCATTTAATCATACAAATCAGAAGGGATTCATTCTAGCTTATCATTAGCTTTATTTCCTTTTGAAAGGAAACAACCTTTAGTCAAATTTCCTTCCAAACAGGATCGACAAGTTGGTAGTGCCTCTACTTTCAATGAACCTTAAGGTCCATCCTTGACCAACTTGAATCCTATCCAGATTAATATGGTTTAGACAAAGGTACACAGATAAGTTTTACTCAATTATGAAGAACATATTCTCTTATGAGATAGATTAATATTATTATGTTCAGGAGAGACATTAATATAAATAACAAGGTCATGCATTCATGTACCACAAGAGATAAAATGTTTATCAAACTCTATAACTCATGAGTTATTCGAAACTTAAAACAAATATCCATCTCTTATTTTGCCCAGAAACCGGAATTAAATTTCTTCTAACAAAAAGTACATATATTGCATCCTTAAAGTTAATGTCTTATCACTATCAAAAGTAAATTTTAACAATTAATTTGACAAATCGCATAAAGTCATAGTGGAGTTGAGATAAAACATTAAATAGATCATAATAAGTCAAAATACTGAATAACAAAATTCAGACTGCATTCAATATTTATATACATACATGCATCTCGAATAATAAATTTCCATGGGAAAAGAATCATTCATGCAAAACATACTATATAATGCAAGAATTATACAATCCAAAAAGAAACAGAACCAACTCAGATGGAGATCATACTATTATTTTCAGACAATTGTATATAATTATTTAATACTAAAATTTCAAACACACTACACATATATGTATTCATGCATCTTGAATAGAAAATTTCGATCGGAAAAGAACTACTCATGCAACATACATATGTAATGTCAGATTATTCACTCAAATAAATTAAAACAGACCCAACTCAGATAGAGAGTATACTGTTAATTTAAGTCAAGTGAACAACATAATTAATAGCTCTAGCTCCATTGATCCAACATGTATACTCAGATGGAGAGTAAGTACATGATATCAATAACTAGTATTTCACCTAGTGAGCTTACAATAAATTTATCCGATATGGAGGAAGACCTAAAGTTGACGCGTAAATTTACACTCACTTGAAATTAATAGTGGAAGACAATAGAAATATATTTCTATCACCACTTAATCATGATTGTAGTTTAGTTACAAAATTGATTCAACCCTTTAACTCAGATAGAGAGTTAATATAAGTTATCAATAACTAGTAACTATACCCAGTGAGTTCATAATAAATTTATCTGATATGGAGGAAGACCTAATGTCAACTCATAAATTTATTATCTCACTATAAATAAAAAATAGAGACCATAGGGGTTAATTCCTATCACCACTTTATCACAACCACAAATTTTTCTCCAAGGATTAAATTTCAAAATTCACAAAATGCTCAAAAACCCATCTAGACAGTCATGAAACATTAAATCAATATTATTCACTGCATACAACAAGTATTATTTACTAGGATTTCAGATAGACTTACCAAATTTCAGGTCAATTGGAGATCATAAAAGTCATGATCTTCAAAACAACAACCAAATATGAAAAACTACTATTTAAGCATCATTTAAAAATGTCATACATTCCAACCATATATCAGTTCATGTAAAATAAACATGTGTCATCATGTTTCAGATTTAACATAATAAGACTGACATAAAAGGAATGACTTTTCATATCTAAATCACATTTTAATCCCGCAAAAATTCGAGTAAGTCTTTTAGGCAAATTTAAGATTCAACCAATGTGATTTACATTCTTTCCATATATCATATTAAGTTAAATCATCATGCATAGTCATGTTCCAGATTTAACACAAATAAAACCGATATACAAAGAATAATTTTTCATACTTAAAGCTTATTTAATCCAATAAACTGCTTAAACCCCCATCTAAATGACCTCGAAACATCCAATATTAAAGTGATTTACTGCCTAACAATGAGTGTTTCTCGCCAAGTCATTTCCGATGGACCTACAAATTTCAGGTTAATTGGAGTTCGTCAAAAACATGACCTCAAAATCTATAACCAAATTTAGAGATTAACTGTTTAGGCATTCTTATGGATTAAAATAAATATGATCATGCTTTCTATTATCTTTATGATTATTCTATGAGCACAAGACATAGATTATGTCCTTCCTTTACTGTAAGGTACATAAAACCGCATCTTACATCAAATTGTCCTCCCATTTTATATACATGAGAATCCAAGATATTACTTTTCATCCTTTTGAATGAACTCCTTAATATCTCTTATCATGAATAAATACAACATCACTAGTATCAAGAGGTACACCTCTATTAGGTATGTACCAATCCGACCGGTCATTTTGTGTATTCGGACCCCGTTCCCTTAAATAAGACTTCCCGTAGCGGCTTATCGTGATTTGTGACTTGCGGGGATGGGTGGTTCGGGATTTGGAAGTGTTTAGAATAGTATAGGAACACTTGGTTCCTTAAGGTTGGATTTTAAAGCCAAGTTTGACTTCGATCAAAATTTTGAGTAAACGACCTCGGAATTGAGTTTCGATGATTCCAGTAGCTTTGTATGATGATTTTGGACTTGTACTTATGTCCGAAATGGGTTTTGGATGACCCAGGAGCGTTTCGACGCCAAATAGCGAAATAGAGTTTCCTTAAGTTTGAATTTGGTTTGGAACGTGATTTTATTTTATCGAGGTCCGAACAGAATTTCCGAGACCAGGAATAGTTTTGTTATGTCATTCATGACTTACTTGCAAAATTTGGTGTCATTCTGAGTGGTATAGGTCGGTTCGGCGCATTGAAACCGAATTCAAGAACTTAAAAATTCTTAAGTTTGATCCTAGGGGTTTTGAGGGGTGATTTTGAGTTTTAGCATTATTTTGGGTGTTCCGAAGTCTTGCGTGAGTCCGTAATTTGATTTAGCACTTGTTGGTATAATTGAACGGGGGCTCGGGTGGGCCCAGGTACCTCCCGGATACCACACGAGGTCAAAAACCAGCTAAAATAGCTGCCGGTGCACCTGTTTCTAGTGTGACCGCAGGTGCGGTTGCCCAGTCGCAGGTGCGAGAATTACGCAGGTGCGGACCCAATTCCGTAGGAGCGAAGCCGCAGGTTCGGTCTCCAGCTCTGCAGGTGAGGGCCCAGTCTTTCCCGTCCAACTCCGCAGGTGCGAGCCCCAGCTCTCAGGCGCGAGACCGCAGGTGCGGTCCTCGAGCCGCAGGTGCGGAACCCCTGTAGGCCAGGCGGTGTATTTTCATTTAAATACGAGATTTCCTTCATTACGTTCATTTTGCACCTCCATTGAAGACTTGAGAGCTTGGGAAGAACTCTCCACAACCTAACTACTGTTAAGGTAAGTGAATTCTACCCTAGAGTTAGATTAATACATGAATTATTAATGGGATTAACTACTAATTGGTGGAAAAATCAAGATTTGGGATAGTAACCTAGGGTTGATGAACTTTAGAGAATTTCACCACTTTTCTACCATGAAATCATACAAAAATTATATATTAATGATCCTTAGGCTATGGGTGAGTGTTATCTTCGAAAATTTCCGGAATCCGAGCATGTGGGCCCGGGGGTGTATTTTGGGATTTCTTCAAGAATAGTGAATTTACTAAATAAGTAGGAGAATTTCCATACTTTGAGCATGCATTGACATATTTATATATCATTTGACTAGTTTCGAGTCCTCGGGTGTAAAGTTTGGAGTTTCGGGCGCGTTCTTGACCGGGAAGTAGATTCTACGCGAGGTGAGTCTCCTTTCCAACCTTGTAAGAGGGAATTGTCCCCATAGGTAAATGTAAACGATTGAATTGTCCTTATTTGTGGGGGCTACGTACGCGCAAAGTGACGAANCCTGGTTGCTTATTAGCCTTGAAATTGACATGAGAATTTAGGAAGCTATGTGTAAGTTTAAGTGCTTAAATCTCTGAATTCAATAATAATCCATGATAAATTCCTGAATTTCCTGACAAATACTGTGTATGTCTACGAGCACCCATGTCGTATGTATGATTCGCGAGCGGAGTAGCCCTATATTTATGTCAACCGCGTTGCATGACTGATTCGCGAGCGGGGCAATGGATGCATCTATGGTTCGTGCCACTCGACCCTCAGCAGTGCATACTTATTTTCGCATCGCTTCTGCCGTACGCTTCGGCATATTATGTGCTATGTATTTGACTGAGAGTCTTGTTATTATTAAATAAATTACCCCACGTGTAAGGGGAACTTGAGACTTTTGTGGTAATTATTGTTTGACTCATGAGAATAAATTGCAGTTTTATATAATTGATACTTCATGCCTTAGTGATTTTCATGACTACTTTTCTGTCTAGCCTTACTTATCCATGTTATTGGTTATTGACCCTAGTAAGTATCACGTCTACCTCTCGTCACTACTTCTTCGAGTTTAGACGGGATACTCACTGGGTACATATTTGTTTATATGTACTCATGCTACACTTATGTAATTAATTGTACAGGTTCTGAGGCTGTTGCACCTTGTCACTATTTCGGTGTCCGTCACTGAGAGATCCATCTGGATTAGACTACACGGTGAGCTGCTCTTCCTGGCGTTCCTCAGCAGCATTGTGGAGTTTCCATTATTGTTGGATATTCTGTCTACCCTTCCAGACAGTTGTACATCTATTTTGTTTATTTTGTATATTCCATTAGTCGCCTGTGGACTTGTGACACTAGGTCTTGGCACACGTAGTTGATTCACTAGTATTATGCTACTCTGTTTTATGCTGGCAAACGATTTTTGAGTTACTTTAAATCACTTTGCCTCACTACCCCACTTGCATTTAAGGACTGCTTAAATTAAAACTGGACAAGTATTTGAACATCTCATTAATTTAAGTAATTTCGTTAGCAAACTAGTGTTGGCTTGCCTGACTTCGATGTTGGGTGCCATCACGACCTGAATAGGAATTTGGGTCGTGACAACATGGTATCAGAGCTCTAGGTTCACGTAGGTCTCACAAGTCACAGGAAAACCTAGTAGAGTCTTGCGGATCGATATAGAGACGTCTGTATTTATCTTCGGGAGGCTACAGGGTGTTACGAAAATCTCTCTTTATTCTTAGTCTATCGTGCAGTCGATGGTCTTACTAAATCTCATTCTTCTACTCTCTCACAGATGGTGAGGACTCGTGCATCTGATATTCCAGGCCCGGGAGATGCCGCTACCCCTGTAGTCTGAGGTAGTGGCAGAGGCCGGGGGAGGGCACCGACCCGAGATAGGGGACGGGAGCGTCCCTGAGTCACTCCATTAGTACCCCAAAGGATCCTATCCTTGAGGAGCAGGGTGAGGTGCCCCCAACAGATCCAGCTCCGATGGATTTCATGATTGCACCAGGCTTCCAGGAGGTCATGGGCCGTATGATGCGGTTTATGGATACTATGACCCAGGCTGGTTTATTTCCAGCGGATCCTGCTACATCTCAAGCGGGAAGGGGAGTTCAGACCCCTACCACCCAGGCGACAGGTCATGCAGCGGCAGTATATCAGACTTCGGGTACTCTGCCCGCGGGTGGAGCACAGCCAACAGTAGCACCTGAGCTTAGACCAGCCGTGGACGGCGATCCGCAGAAGTTACTTGATAGATTAACTCTATTGCACCCTCCTGTCTTCGGAGGTGATAGGGGCGAGGATGCCCAAGACTTTATTGATAGGTGCAGGGACAGACTGCACAACATGAGGATTTTCGAGTCCCACGGAGTTGATTTCACTACTTTTCAGCTAGAGGGCAGGCCCGCAGATGGTGGCAGTCATTCATCATGGGTAGGCCAGCAGGTTCCCTTCCTCTCTCATGGGAGCAGTTCACTCAGCTGTTCCTGGACAAGTATATTCCACCCTCCGAGAGGGAAGAGCTGCACTATCAGTTTGAGCAGCTAGAGCAGGGGCAGATGACAGTGACGGATTATGAGTCCATATTTTCAGAGTTGTCCCGTCATGCCCTCATGATTCTTCCTATAGATGATGAGAGAGTGCGGAGATTCGTAGCTGGGTTGCACTCAGGTATTAGGGACAACATGGCCGGATAGGTGGAGATGGGTACTCCTTATCATCTTATGGTCGAGATAGCTCGCCGGATTGAGGGTTACCGATCGAGGGGCAGAGAGAAGGGTCAATCGGACAAGAGAGTTAGATTTTCTAGAGATTTCCGAGGTGCCCCAGGCAGGGGCAGGGGTCAGTTCAGCAGAGGCTAGCCTAGCAGACCTCCATATTCAGCCCTTCCACCACCTCCCCGTGGTGCTCCGGTGAGGCCTTACTTCAGTGCCATGCCGGAGAGTTCTTACGCCTACCAGCCATTCAGGGTTCCTCCGGCGGGTATTCAGGTCATCAGGGTTCTCCCAGTCCCTACTTCAGAGGTTTCTCACCGTCCCCCAACTATTCAGGGTTCTTCTTCTTCAGGTCAGCAGGCCATGCCTCCAGTGAGATGCTATGAGTGTGGGGATTCAGGCCACATGAGGAGGACTTGTCCCAGACTTCGGGGAAAGGCTTTTCAGTAGAGTTACCAGCCCAGATACTCAGCACTGGCGCCCCGTCTACCCAGAGGTGGAGGACAGGCTGGTAGAGGTCGTCCTAGAGCTGGAGGCTAGTCAGGGGGAGCTTATCTAACTCCTATTCAGTCTAGCGGAGGTCAGTCTTCAGGTACTCCAGCCACATTCTATGCTATTTCGGCCCGAGCAGATGCAGTGGCCTCAAACACCGTGATCACAAGTACTATTTCAGTATGTGGTAGGGAGGCACCAGTGTTATTTGATCCAGGATCTACTTATTCAAATGTGTCAGCCTTATTTGCTTGTTCTCTGGATGTTCCTCGTGAGTCCTTGGCTTCTCCTATGTATGTATCCACTCCCATGGGTGATTCTGTAGTGGTAGACCAGGTTTATCGGTCTTGTGTGGTTTCATTCTGTGGATACGAGACTAAAGCGGACCTTCTATTGCTCGACATGGTCGATTTTGAGATTATCCTGGGCATGGATTGGCTATCTCCTCATCATGCCATCTTGGATTTCCATGCCAAGACGGTTACTTTGGCCATGCTTGAGTTGCCTAAGTTAGAGTGGAAGGGTTCCTCAGTTAGTGCAGCTAGTAGAGTTATTTCCTTCTCGAAGGCTCGACATATGGTCGAGAAGGGTTGTTTGGCGTATCTTGCTTATGTGCGGGACACCACCGCGAGTTTCCGACGATTGATTCAGTGCCAGTTGTTCGAGAGTTTGCAAATGTCTTTCCTTCAGGACTTCCGGGCATGTCTCCGGATCGAGATATCAAATTTTGTATTGATGTAGCTCCAGGCACTCAGCCTATTTCTATTCCCCCGTACCGTATGGCTCCGAAGGAGCAGCTTGAGGAGTTGTTGGCTAAGGGGTTTATCAGGCCGAGTGTATCGCCGTGGGGTGCTCCAATTCTATTTCTAAAGAAGAAAAATGGGTCTATGCGGATGTGTATTGATTACCGCTAGTTGAACAAGGTAACTATTAAGAACAAGTGTCCATTGCCGCACATCGATGATTTGTTTGACTAGTTACAGGGTGCCGGGGTATTTTCTAAAATTGACTTGAGATCGGGGTATCATCAGTTGAAGATTCGGGCTTCAGATGTTCCGAAGACTGCTTTTCGTACGAGATATGGCCATTATGAGTTCTTGGTGATGTCCTTTGGCTTGACTAATGCCCCAGCAACATTTATGGACTTGATGAACAGGGTGTTCAGGCCGTATATTGATATTGATGACATTTTGATTTACTCACGTAGCCTGGGAGAGCACGAGCAGCATTTGAGAGTTGTGCTCCAGACCTTGCAAGAACAAAAGTTATATGCTAAGTTCTCCAAGTGTGAGTTTTGGTTGGATTCCGTGGCATTCTTGGGACATGTGGTATCCGCAGAGGGTATCAAGGTTGATCCTAAGAAGATTGAGGCAGTTCAGAGTTGGCCATGTCCTACTTCAGTGACAGAGATCAGGAGTTTCTTAGGTCTAGCAGGCTACTACCGGCGATTTGTGGAGGGTTTTTCATCCATTGCAGCCCCATTGACTAGATTTTCTCAGAAGAATGCCCCATTTCAGTGGTCTGACAGTGTGAGGCGAGCTTTCAGAAGCTCAAGACTGCATTGACTTCAACACCAGTTCTAGTATTGCCTTCCGGTTTGGGGATGTATACGGTGTATTGCGACGCTTCACGCGTTGGCTTGGGGTGTGTGTTGATGCAGGAAGGGAGAGTCATTGCTTATGCTTCGCGCCAGCTGAAGGTTTATGAGAAGAATTACCCAGTGCACGATTTGGAGTTGGCGTCGATAGTTCATGCTCTTACGATTTGGAGGCATTACTTATATGGGATGTCTTGTGAGGTGTATACTGACCACCGCAGCTTGCAGCACTTGTTCAAGCAGAGGGATCTTAATTTGAGTCAGCACAGGTGGCTTGAGTTACTAAAGGATTATGACGTCACCATTCTTTATCATCCGGGGAAGGCGAATGTGGTAGAAGATGCTTTGAGTAGGAAGGCGGAGAGTATGGGTAGCTTGGCTTATATTGCAGCTGAGGAGAGACCTCTAGCCTTGGACATTCAGTTCTTGGCCAATCGCTTGGTGAGATTAGATCGTTCAGAGCCTCGTCGAGTTCTAGCTTATGTGGTTGCTCAGTCTTCATTATTGGGGGAGATCAAGGCTCGAAAGTATGATGATCTGTGTTTGGCAGAACTACGGGAGACAGTGGTCCAGGGTGTTGCCAAGGAGGTTACTATTGGCGAGGATGGTGTTCTGAGACTTCAGAGTCGTTTGTGTGTTCCTAATGTTGATGGCTTGAGGCAGAGGATTCTAGAGGAGGCACACAGTATATCAGATCGAGGTCCTCAGTTCACCTCGCACTTCTAGAGAGCATTGCACAGAGAGATGGGTACTCAGATTGATCTCAACACAGCATTTCATCCACAGACTGATGGTCAGTCGGAGCGTACATTTCAGATATTGGAGGACATGCTCAGAGCATGTGTGCTTGACTTTGGAGGCCAGTGGGACCAGTTCTTGCCTTTGGCCGAGTTTGCTTACAATAATAGTTATCAGTCCAGCAACGAGATTGCTCCATTTGAGGCTTTATATGGTCGGCGATGTCGTTCTCCTATCGGGTGGTTTGAGCCTGGTGAGGCTAAGTTATATGGTATAGACCTGGTGAGGGATGCTTTAGAGAAGGTGAAGTTAATCTAGGAGAGGCTCCGCACAACACAGTCCAGACAGAAGAGCTACGCGGATCAGAGGGCACGTGATGTGTCATTTATGGAGGAGATAAGGTTCTGCTGAAGGTTTCGACGGTGAAGGGTCTTATGAGATTCGGGAAGAAGGGCAAGCTGAGCCCGAGGTTCATAGGTCATTTCGAGGTATTGAGGCGAGTTGGAGAGGTTGCTTATGAGCTTGCCTTCCTCCCAGCTTATCGGTAGTCCATCCGGTATTCCACGTATCCATGCTCCGGAGATACCATGCCGATTTCTCTCACGTTGTTGATTTCAGTACTATTCAGTTGGATGAGAGGTTGGGCTACGAGAAGGAGCAAGTTGCTATTATTGATAGACATGACCGCCAGTTGAGATCTAAGAGAATTTCTGCTGTAAAGGTCATGTGGCGGGGCCAACCGGTCGAGCAGGCGATTTGGGAGTCCGAGGAGGAAATGCGGAGCAGATACCCACACTTATTCAGCACTTCAGGTATGATTCTAGACCCATTCGAGGACGAACGTTTATTTAAGAGGTGGAGAATGTAACGACCCGACCAGTTGTTTTGCGTATTCGGACCCCGTTCCCTTAAATAAGACTTCCCGTAGCGGCTTATCGTGATTTGTGACTTGCTGCTGGTGCACCTGTTTCTGGTGTAACCGCAGGTGCGGTTGCCTAGTCGCAGGTGCGTGACCGCTCCTGCGGTCCCAGCCTTGCAGGTGCGGGAATTTCGCAGGTGCGGACCCAATTCCGCAGGAGCGAAGTTGTAGGTACGGTCTCCAGCTCCGCATGTGCGGACCCAGTCTTTCCCGTCCAACTCCGCAGGTGCGAGTCCCAGCTCGCAGACGCGAGGCCGCATGTGCGGTCCTCGAGCCGCAGGTGCGGAACCCCTGTAGGCCAGGCAGTGTATTTTAATTTAAACACGGGATTTCCTTCATTCCTTTCATTTTACACCTCCATTGAAGACTTGAGAGCTTGGGAAGAACTCTCCACAACCTAGCTACTGTTAAGGTAAGTGATTTCTACCCTAGAGTTAGATTAATACATGAATTATTAATGGGATTAACTACTAATTGGTGGAAAAATCAAGATTTGGGATAGTAACCTAGGGTTGATGAACTTTAGGGAATTTCACCACTTTTATACCATGAAATCATACAAAAATTATATATTATTGATCCTTAGGCTATGGGTGGGTGTTATCTTCGAAAATTTTCGGAATCCGAGCATGTGGGCCTGGGGGTGTATTTTGGGATTTCTTCAAGAATAGTGAATTTACTAAATAAGTAGGAGAATTTCCATACTTTGAGCATGCATTGACATATTTATATATCATTTGACTAGTTTCGAGTCCTCGGGTGTAAAGTTTGGAGTCTCGGGAGCGTTCTTGACCGGGAAGTAGATTCTACGTGAGGTGAGTCTCCTTTCCAACATTGTAAGAGGGAATTGTCCCCATAGGTAAATGTAAACGATTGAATTGTCCTTATTTGCGGGGGCTACGTACGCGCAAAGCGATGAGAGTCCGTGCGTAGCTAATATTCTGTTATGTCGGGTAGAATTTAGGATTTCACAAGCATGCCTTTATGTGCCTTACCTGTATCTTTACATGTGTTCCTGGTTGCTTATTATCCTTGAAATTGACATGAGAATTTAGGAAGCTATGTGTAAGTTTAATTGCTTAAATCTCTGAATTCAAGAATAATCCATGATAAATTCCTGAATTTCCTGACAAATTCTATGTATGTCTACGAGCAACCGTGTCGTATGTATGATTCGCGAGCGGAGTAGCCCTATATTTATGTAAACCGTGTCTCATATGATCAATTCGCGAGCGGGGCAATGGATGCATCTATGGTTCGTGCCGCTCGACCCTCGGCAGTGCACATTTATTTTCGCATCACTTCGGCCGTACGCTTCGACATATTATGTGCTATGTATTTGACTGAGAGTCTTGTTATTATTAAATAAATTACCCCACGTGTAAGGGGAACTTGAGACTTTTTGTGGTAATTATTGTTTGACTCATGAGAATAAATTGCAGTTTTATATAATTGATACTTCATGCCTTAGTGATTTTCATGACTACTTTTCTGTCTAGCCTTACTTATCCATGTTATTGGTTATTGACCCTAGTAAGTATCACGTCTACCTCTCGTCACTACTTCTTCGAGTTTAGAAGGGATACTCACTGGGTACATATTTGTTTATATGTAGTCATGCTACACTTCTGTACTTAATTGTACAGGTTCTGAGGCTGTTGCACCTGGTCTTTATTTCGGTGTCCGTCATTGAGAGATCCATCTGGATTAGACTACACGGTGAGCTGCTCTTCCCGGCGTTCCTCAACAGCACTGTGGAGTTTCCATTTTTGTTGTGATATTCTGTCTACCCTTCCAGACAGTTGTACATCTATTTTGTTTATTTTGTATATTCCACTAGTCGCCTGTGGACTTGTGACACTAGGTCTTGGCACACGTAGTTGATTCACTAGTATTATGCTACTCTGTTTTATGCTGGCAAACGATTTTTGAGTTACTTTAAATCACTATGCCTCACTACCTCACTTGCATTTAAGGACTGCTTAAATTAAAACTGGACAAGTATTTGAACATCTCATTAGTTAAAGTAATTTCGTTAGCAAACTAGTGTTGGCTTGCCTGACTTCGGTGTTGGGCGCCATCACGACCTGAATAGGAATTTGGGTCGTGACAAGGTAGATGAAACCTCCACCACTAGCGCAAGAACATTTTTCCACATGGTTGACTATATTTGATCATGACTTAAATAAATAGACCATTTTAGTGAATCCTATTTATTTACATGTATAAAATTATTAAAATATTTCAGTGATCACAAATAAATAAATCACCTTAGTGATAACTATTTATTAATCATAATTCTTAATACACATTTGATCATCTCACATGTATAAAGCTTTAAGAATATCCAATGATTCCCAAAAAATAAACTACAAATTCTTAACTATACATTATTATGTTCACATGAGAAGAAAGTATGCTCATATAGTGGATACCTTTCATTTATACATATTCGTATGATCATGTGATGACCCAAAAGGTCCTCCCGTATAATTTTAACTAAAACTGTGTTTTGAGGCTCTGAAAGCCTCTGTTTATCTCACCTCGATGTGCGTGCGCAGCCCGGGCGAGTAGCCGGGAAGCCTTTATGTGAAAAATCGATAAAATGTTGAATTTAGGATAATTATTTGAATAAAGTTGACTTTGGTCAACATTTTTGGTAAACAGACCCGGACCCGTGATTTGACGGTCCTGGAGGGTCCGTAGGAAAATATGGGACTTGGGCATATGTCCGGAATCGAATTTCGAGGTCCCAAGTCCGAGAAATGAATTTTTAAAGGAAATTGTTTTTCGAAAAAATATAAGGGCTTTTGAAAAAAAATGAAATTTGATGTGAAACTTGTGTGATCGGGCCCGTATTGTGGTTCCGGAGCCCGAAACAGGTTCAATATGTTTATTATGAGTTATCTATGTGATCTGGTAACAAACAGACTAAGTTCGACGTGATTCAGACTAAAAGTGGAAAGTATGAGAGTTTAAGATGTAAAATATTACAATGATTTCGAGGCCTAATTCATGGCTTTTAGATGTTATTTTGGTGGTGTAACTATACGAGTGAGTCCGTAGGATATTTTTGAGGTTGTGCGTATAATTGATGTAGAGCCCCGATGGCTCGGGAGAGTTTCGGAAAGGTTCCAGGGTGTTTTAGACTTAGAACACAACAGTTGCAGATCAAAAGGGGTCCAGGTCTCTGAACCTGTAGCGCGGTCCGCGGTCGACCCTTCACGGTTGTCACGACCCAAAATCCTAGCTCAGGTCATGATGGCGCCCAACAGCGGGGTCAGGCAAGCCGACATTTAAACAACTACGGTTCCTTCTTATTTGCCATAAACATATCAATATATATACTAAGATACAGAGCTTAGATTATTAACTGATTAGGGGTAATCAACCAGTTTTAAACAAAAGCAGTCATAATGAGGAGTGAGTCCAAAATATGCATATATGTACGGACATAATCTACACAAATACTACGTGTGTGCCAGG
>ML276348.1:28256-51036 GCA_005239495.1 Nicotiana undulata | reverse complement strand
TGTGTGTGTGTGTGTGTGTGTGTGTGTGTGTGTGTGTGTGTGTGTGTGTGTGTGTGTGTGTGTGTGTGTGTGTGTGTGTGTGTGTGTGTGTGTGTGTGTGTGTGTGTGTGTGTGTGTGTGTGTGTGTGTGTGTGTGTGTGTGTGTGTGTGTGTGTGTGTATACACATTTGCATTCATCAGCATTTGCATTGAGTTGGAATCGTACGATGGTGAGTTGAGAAACGGTACTGATTACTGGAAAGTGAACAATTGAGATAATAAGATAAGACATTTCAGATAATGAGAAAGGAAACAAGTGATACCTATGATAAATTTACAAAGAAAGGTTATGTTTAAGAGANGGACCTTAGTGAGTATGTATTCTACCTCTCGTCACTACTCTTTACGAGTTTAGACGGGATACTCACTGGGTACATATTTGTTTATATGTACTCATGCTGCACTTTCTTTCTTTTTCTACACTTGACTGTGCAGGTATTGAGGCTGGTTCGTCTATTCATCCGTCAGCTATTAGGTACTGATCGCGGCGTCGCTCCACACGGTGAGCTGTCTTCTTGGCGCTTTCCTGACAGCACCTCTAGAGCCTTTTAGTTTAATTTTTGCTCAGTCTTTTGTTCCAGACTGTGGCTTGTATATTTTGTATAAGTATTTCTGATTTTGTATCCATGTAGCCGCCTGTTGACATTGTGACACTAGTCCTGGCACACACTTGTTGTAGTTATCGGGGTTGTACATATATTGGGCCTAGCTGTGGTTCAGCTTGTTTCTACGGCCTTACCCCATATTGTTATTGTATTCCGCATTTTTATTGTTATTGTTGTTCGTTGGCTTGCCTAACCTCGTTGTTAGGCGCCATCACGACCTGGACCGGTTTTGGGTCGTGACATATTTTTTAAGCTATTTTATGTTAGGGTTTTCACAGGTCGACATTATTGTGGGGGTTCTTCTTCTATTGGTGGTCCAGAGTGTGATTTTTGCCTTTTCTAGCTGAGAATGCGGGGTTTTTACAGAGAATCTGAGTATTTTATTGTTAGTGGGACTTTACTATTGTTAATTTTTCTGGTCCCTATTTTATGTTCCCCTAGTTTATGTTCCCTTAAGTATTGTTAATGTTTCTGGTCCCCTATTTTCTGTTCCATTTACTATTGTTAATATTTTTGGCTGAGTATTATGTATGTGGTCCACCAAGTCACTATCTTTTTTGTGCTTCATCTTCTAATTTGTTAATTGTTTTCCTTAGGATATTTTATTAGCTCATGTGTAGGTTTATTTATTGTTTATATAATTTATTTATTAATTATCTTTGTCTGTTTACTTAATATTTTTAATTGCCTTCCAGAATATTAAGGATGCCTTTGATTGACATAATATTGCATTATGGTGGGGATTGGATCACAACACCCCAGGTCTTGTATTCAAAGAAGTTGGTCCACATCTGGAGAAGGTACGATTCTGAACTTATTTCTTACAAGCTTATAGAAACAACATACACTAGTGAGTTAGGGCATGTAGGTGTTCAACAACTTATTGTAGATGGCCCTTCTGGTAATTACTATGAGGTAGAAAACGATGATGGGATGAGGCATTTACTGAGTTTAATTTCTGATGTATTTAAGACACTCCACTTCTATGTTGTTGATGAGTATGAAGAGTCTATCAATGTGCCTAGTATTGTTCATCACACTGACTCACATCTAGTAATAACTGAGTATGGTACTGACTGTAGTGAATTTGATAGTGAGAGTGATAATTATAGTGATGATGATGAGGTTGATTATGATTCTGATGGACTGCAAAAAATTGCTAAGCAAAGAAATACTGAAATTAAGGCAGGGCTAGAAAATTATAAGGAATTATACAAGGGTATGAGCTTCAAAGACATACCTGAAGCTAGAAAATGCATTAATTTCTATTCCTTGGCTAACAAAAAGGACTTATAGGTGGATAAAAGTGATAAAAAAAGGTTAAGGTATACATGTGTTGGTGATTGCCCTTTTGTTGTTCTGGTTTCTGGGGATGGGAACCTTCCTGGAGTTAGGATAAAGACATTAATAGATGAGCATACATGTGAAGAAGAATTTGAGAACACTGGGGTTGACTATCAAATAATAGAAAATTACTTCAAGAAGAAGGTGCAAGAAAATTCTAAGTATAAGATTAAGGAGATGAGAACAGATCTGAAATAATTGTTTAATGTAAATGTTAGCTATGGAAAGTGCAAGAGGGCTAAAAGACTGATTTTGGAGAAGTTGGAAGGTAGTTTTACAGATGACTATAAGAATATTGAGGCATATTCCAATGAGCTAAGGGACACTAACCCAGGGAGTGATATTATTAACTTGTCAAAGGATGCACTTGTTGAAGGTAAAAGAAAGTCTTTGAGAATGTACATTTGCTTTAAAGCTCTCAAGAAGGGTTTTAATTTAGGTTTGAGACCATTTATTGGCTTAGAAGGGACATTAATAAAGGGAAAATCTAGAGGACAATTGTTAATTGATGTTGGACTGGACAGTAATAACCAAACATGTCATATAGCTTGGACAATAGTGGATAAAGAAACAAAAAGGACATGGACATGGTTCTTGGTTCTTGGAATTGCTTCAAAGGTCACTAGATCTCAAGGAGGGTGAAGGCATCATATGCAAAAGGTATGATATTTATGCTTAAACAATATCTGTTTTTCTTTTCTTTTATCTTTTTAATCAAAATTGCTTATTTGAATTCCTTTAAACTTGTACAGGGATTAATTGAAGTTGTGAACAATGTGCTTCCTAATTCACATCATAGATTCTGTGTTAGGCACATTGAGTCAAATTGGTGCAAAAAATGGAGAACAACATAGTTCAAGAAGCTATTATGGTGGAGTGTCTGGAGTTTTTGTGAAGAAGATTTCAAGGACCAACATTGGTGAACTTGATAAGCAAGCTGCAGAAGAATTGATGAAGTATCCTCCTCAAGCTTGGTGTAGAGCTTATTTAGATACTGTGTGCAAGAACCAAAAGGTAGATAACAACTTCACTGAATCTATCAATGCATGATTTCTTGAAGCTAGGCACAAACCCATCAATAAAATGCTTGAGGAAATTAGAATTGTTGTTTTAGACTTCAATACTACACAATATTATAAGTTAATTGTGCGGTACCCAATTTTCGAGTGCTGTCTAATAAGAAGAACCTGGTTCTTCTTAATCTACTACTTACTATAGTTTGCGGAATAATTAAGCAGTAATAGTAAAGACACGGGGATTTTTACGTGGAAAACACCTGGCTCAAAAGGTGAAAAAACCACGACCTACTCCTCAGTAGGATTTGCTCAAACTCTTCACTAGACACTGAGCCAAAACGGACTTACAAAATAAACTCTTTTGTAATCCTAGGACTAACTCTCTCTAATCCTCTTTGTATCAACTAGCCTCTAGCTAATTTCTACAGAATTCAAGCTAACTCTATATCAATTTGTACCTATTACAATTTGCTTCTAATAAAGCTGATAAGACACAATATTTAAACTCCTACTACAATCAACTAGACTCGATATACAGACAATGAAACTGTTCCTTCTAGTTGAATGCCTTTGTATCGCATAACAATTCTACTTGCAAAACCTTTGGAACTTTTGCTTCAGAACTTGATTCACTTTTGTACTTGTGCGTCCCCACTTTCAGCCGTAATACTTTGATTATTTATAAGGTCATTTGTTGAGTCCATGATACAATTCTGATCCAACTATTCCTTGGTAGACAAATTTGATTGTAACTCAACTTCCTTCCTCTATTCATGTCCTAGCTGAAATCAACTTCTGTCTTTTCTATCAATTTGCAACCTTTTCGTATTAGGAGACATTCTCTTAGTTCTTTGATATTTAGTAAACACTAATATCTCCTAGACTTGTGCTATTTGCGATCCAACTGCTTCATACAGAAGTGTGTGCTATGATGGACCTGGTTCAACTGGACACCTGTTGTCAATCTTCAAAACCCATTTAGTGACATGGGCCAACAAATTCTCCCTTTTTGATGATGAAAAACTTTGTGCATTTATCCTGTATACACATGCACCACTTTGTATTTTTGTGAGCATTAATCATCAAGAACCAGGTTCATTAGGTTATAAATATCACTTCAAAAATTTGTCAAAATTGAAACCAATAACTAGACACATCTTCCCCCTTTTGGCATCATCGAAAAGTTGCAAAGTGATACTTACCAGTAATTAATTCTTATTCATGGCCAATTTAGGCAACTGCAGGTGCAAACATGATTGATCAACACAAGAACCCAAAAATGTAAGCTAAATCATAAATAGAGACATTTACAAAACACCAAGCTTTCATTTAATTAACATGGTTGATCAACACCAAAACAGATTAAAACAAAGACAATCAAAACATGAGTAAGACAGAAAAAAACTGAAACAAACAACTAAACACAGTCCCGAACTGGGCACTTGATAAGATAGGAGGGGGTAGTTCTGGAAATTCCTAAGTTTAGGGTGGTGCAGACGAGGCAGGACTCTTGGTTTGGAGAAGATACAACATTTGGTGTAATAAACCCTCATTTTTCTCCTTCTTCTTGGCTAATTCAGCTTTGAGAGCGTCACGCTAACCTTCTACCTCAACTAAGCGAGTCTTCAAGCGAAGGATCTCCATATCCTTTTGCTCACTTTCTTGCACCAGAGTACGGACCTTGCTGTTAACCGGTTGCTTCTGAGATGAACCAGGTTCATCTGCCGAGGCACTGACAGTGTAATCACAAGACAGCAAAGTGTCCTTCCCAAAGAAATCCTTAGCAGTAGCCATTTCAGCCTTCTTTGTAGGAACTCCAAAATGACCCAGAACTGCAGTAAGTATAAATCCATAAGGAATCGCATGGGCCTTGGTGCCATTTACCACCCTGTCCAAAAGTTGGATGATCAAAGATGGCCAATTGATCTGCTTGCCTCTATACAAGCATTCCATGAGCGTTAGATCCATATAGTTGGCAATGTGCCTGCGCTTTTGTATTGGCAGCAGAAATTTTATCACAAACTCAAAGAACAGCTTGTGTTCAGGCTTCATCTCGCTTTTGTACACTGCCCTGGGCTCAGGCTCTTCTTCATTGTCACAAAAAAATCTGGTGATGGTAAGTGCTGAGACCATTCCATCCAAGCAAGGCCATCTCTGCCTTGTATAATCATCATATCCCTCAGATGGAATGTCTAGAATGACTCCCAGTACTTGTGCATCAAAAGAGACTTCACCTCCCATTACCAATGATGTAACCCTTCCTCCAATCACAGTTTCATTCCCCATAAATTCAACTACTTCATTTCTGACTAGCCTGCCCTCTAGGCGAAGGACCATGTCCTTCCAGCCTTGAGCTGCCAGAAAATCCACTAAGTACCTCATACCCGGCTCCTCCAGGTCTTTCAGCAATTTACCCTTCAAAATATGTCGCTTTCCAAACATGGAAACTCTGTCCATCGACACTTCTCCAACCTCCTTCTCATCATCACCACTCCAATCAAGATCATTATCTTTCTCAACAATCTGAACTTTCTTCTTGGACTTTACCTTGGACCGTGTCCTTGTAGATGTACCCACGATGGTAGCAGACATAGGTGCTGACTTCTTTGAGGAAGTCTTAGTCAATTTTGCTTTGGGTGTCTTGACCACCACTGGAGTAACCTCTTCATTCTGTTGGACCAGGTCCAACATCTCATCAACAGCAATAGCCTCAACAGGCTCCCCTACTTTCGCTTTCCCTTTCTCAGCTCTCTTTCTTTTGCTCTCTTGAAGAGCTTTTTCCATCTTTTCCTCTTCTTCACGAACAGTATTTCTCGTAGCTCGTACCCTTGGAACAGGTACACCAACAGACTCATCAGTTTTCCTTTTCTTTGAGGCCTTAGACTTGATGGACTTGGGAGTCCTTCTCTTCTTGGGGTTGTATGAGTCCCCCAGTTTCTTAAGTCTCTCAGCCAAGGTTTCTTCCCCATAAGAAACATGATCATCTATCTCCTTCATAAGATGTTCTAATCCAACAGCAGCATCCTCTACTTCATTAGTTCCCCCTAAAACTACCACATCATCTTCAAGATTATCAGGAATGGGGCCACAAATACTGAGTATGGAGCCATCCTTCCCAGAACCCCTCACACCTGCATCTCCCTCATTCTCACTAATTTTCCCAGTTTTTCTTGGCCTTCTTGGCACTTCCACATCCACCACAGACCCAACCAGCACAAATCTATTTTCAGAATTTAACACAGAGGTAACTTCAGTATTACCTTTCTCAGCACTTGACGAACCAGGTGCATCGTCCTCATGTGCTGATTTAAATGATTCACTGGATGAATCAGGTTTGGGTTCTTCTTCAGCCTGTAATAAATCTTCCAAGAACTTTGCTCGTGACCCTGAAGCCATAGATTTTCGTGCAAGAACCTTGACACGGCGGGGTTTTGGGGCTGGAATAGGGTTTGGTGTAGTTCTAAGATCCTCATGGTATTCAGGGGTTTCAGGTGTCTCAGAGGATTCAGAACTATATACCGGTGGGGAATCAGACTCATATACTCCTTCATCGTAGTCACGATTTTGAGAATCAGATGAAGCAGACGACATTTTTAATTTTTGAGAGAAAAAGAAGAAAGGACAAAAGATAGTGAAGATTTAAGTGTTGAATGACTTGAACAGGGTCGTCTATAGCTTTATTCACTATGGGTAATGATGGCCTATTTATAACTTGTGGCTGGGGTAATTGTAACGGACGAGTATTAACACAAGTAGGATACTAATCGATTAAGGACTGTCAGTGATTTGACATTGATTAGACCGTTTCTTTCCCCCTAAAACTAGGCTAATTTAATGAGACGGAACTTCTTGAAACTGGTTCATTTTGGGTAAGTACAAGAATTTGAACTGAACTATAAAAGGATAGAGTCCTACTCATGTATGACTGTAGTTGAATTAATACATGTATGGAATTGAAAACGTACATTGTCAGTTATGTGAACCAGCATGGATGAACCAGGTTCATCCTGAAAAAAACTTTATTTTGCCTCAATTCACAAATAGAGAAACATCATTAGCAACTAGGGAATCATATTAATACATGGCAGAAGAGTATGACAATAAATACATAGTGCTGAGCAATGATTAATCTGTTTAAGTACCCTAATTAAAATTTCTAGCCATAAAACTTTCTCTTTTTATTTTCAATAGGTGATATCATCCCTAATTCAAGCATGTTTCTCTCATAATGCTCCCTACTTAATGCTTTGGTAAATATATCAGCAATTTGATGATCAGTGGCACAGAATTCAATTGAGATCATCCCCTTCTCATAATTATCCCTCAGGAAATGGTGCCTAACATCTATGTGCTTAGTTCTCTTGTGATGAACCGGGTTCTTAGTCATACTAATTGCACTAGTGTTATCACAGTAAATAGGAATGCATCCCACATCTATACCAAAGTCCAGGAGTTGTTGCTTAATCCACAGCAACTGAGCACAGCAAGAGGCTGCAGCCACATATTCAGCCTCAGCAGTAGACAAGGCTACTGAATTTTGTTTCTTGGTAGCCCAAGATACAAGGCAGGAGCCCAAAAAGTGAGCCATGCCTGAAGTACTTTTCCTGTCAACCAGGAAACCTGCATAATCAGCATCAGCATATCCTACAAGGTCAAAATTACTACCTTTAGGATACCAAAGGCACAAATCAGTGGTGCCCTTCAAATATCTCAAAATTCTTTTCACTGCAGTGAGATGGGACTCCTTTGGATTGGCTTGAAACCTAGCACATAGTCCCACACTGAACACAATATCAGGTCTACTTGCAGTAAGATATAGTAGAGATCCAATCATCCCTCTGTACGTCTTCTGATCAACGGATGAACCAGGTTCATCCACATCTAATTTTGTAGCTGTGGCTATTGGGGTATCTATCTCCTTTGAATCTTCCATTTTGAACTTCTTGAGGAGTTCTCTCACATACTTCTGCTGATGAATCATTGTTCCATGTGGAGTTTGTTTGATTTGCAGACCTAAGAAAAAGGTTAGCTCACCCATCATACTCATTTCAAACTCACTCCCCATTAATGTAGCAAATTCCTTGCTGAGCTTCTCAGTTGTTGCCCCAAATATGATATCATCAACATATATTTGTACAATCAGAAGATCTTTTCCCTTTTCCTTTAAGAACAAAGTACTGTCTATTTTGCCTCATTTGTACCCATGTTCCAGCAGGAATTTTGACAATCTCTCATACCAGGCTCTAGGTGCTTGCTTGAGACCATAGAGAGCCTTTTCAAGTTTATATACATGATCAGGTGATTCTTTGCTTTCAAAGCCAGGAGGTTGTTTAACAAATACTTCTTCTTTCAAATAGACATTGAGAAAAGCACTCTTTAGATCCATCTGATGCAAAGTGAATTCCATGTGTGCAGCAAATGCTATAAGAAGTCTGATTGCTTCCAATCTTGCCACAGGAGCAAAGGTCTCATCATAATCCATTCCCTTTTCTTGGCTATATCCTTGAACAGCCAGTCTTGCCTTGTTTCTAGTAACAGTTCCATCCTCATCGAGTTTATTCCTGAAGACCCATTTGGTGCCAATTATTGATCTGTCTAGTGGTCTGGGTACCAAGTGCCATACTTGAATTCTTTCAAATTGATTCAGTTTCTCTTGCATAGCAGTTACCCAGTCAACATCTTTCAGGGCTTCATCAATATTCTTTGGTTCAATAATGGATAGGAATGCATCAAACGCACACAGATTTTTCAAGGAGGATCTAATTTTGATTCCAGATCTCAAGTCAGTTATGATGTTCTCAAGAGGGTGAGAACTCTGATATCTGTGTGGTTTGAGAGCCAGTTGTTCACTTCTGGATTGTTCCAAGTTGTGTTGTTGCAGTGGAACAAGATCAGGACCAGTATTTTCATGAGAGATTCCCCCTGTCAAGTTGTGTGGGGTTGTTGGACCTGTTCCATCTCCCATGGGTGCTTCAATGTAGTCATTGCTCCTCACCAGTCCAAGCTCCTCATCTTCTGGTTCTTGTCTCTTAGATAAAGTGTTAGTTTCATCGAAGACAACATGTACACTTTCTTCTACACACATAGTTCTTTTATTATATATTTTATAAGCTTTGCTATGTGTAGAATATCCCAAGAACACTCCCTCATCACTTCTGGGATCAAATTTTCCTAAAGAATCTTTGCCATTATTATGCACATAACACTTGCATCCAAAAGCCCTAAGATGGGATATGTTGGGCTTTCTCCCTTTAAGTAATTCATAGGGAGTTTTCTCTACCAGAGGTCTGGTCATGCATCTATTGATAATATAACATGCAGTGTTAATTGCTTCTGCCCAGAAGCTGTGAGGTAGTTTGCTTGATAGAAGCATGGTTCTTGCCATGTCTTCAAGAGTTCTATTTTTCCTTTCAACAACCCCATTTTGCTGTGGGCTTCTAGGAGCAGAAAAATTGTAATTCACACCATGTTCATCACAAAACTCAGTGAACTTTGCATTCTCAAACTCAGTACCATGGTCAGATCTAATGGATGCTAGTTGATGTCTTAATTGATTCTGAATCTTCTTGACAAATGAGGTGAACATTTCAAATGCTTCATCCTTAGATGCCAAGAACAAGGTCCAAGTGAACCTTGAGAAATCATCTACTAGTACCATAACATATCTCTTTCCACCTCTACTTAGAGTTCTCATGGGACCACAGAGATCCATATGAACCAGTTCCAACGGCCTGGTGGTACTGACCATTTTCTTACTTTTGAAAGAAGACCTTACATGCTTCCCCCTTGCACATGCTTCACAAATCTTATCTTCCTTGAACTTAATGGTAGGAAGCCCTAACACTAATTCCTTAGAGATCAGCTTGTTCAGTTGAGTTAGACTTGCATGACCAAGTCTTTTGTTCCATAGGAGGGAATCACTATCCAACACACTAAGGCAAGTGAGTTCATTGACAGACAGTTTGGACAAGTCAATGACATAGATATTGTTCATTATTTTTCCCTGCAAGACAATCTTGTCAGTAAGCAAGTTGATCACAAAACATTTCGTGGAAGTAAAAGCGACAAGGTTACCTCTGTCACACAGTTGTGACACACTGATAAGGCTATATTTCAAGCCATCTATCAGATACACATGCTCAATTGAACGTGTGTCATCTTTACCTACCTTGCCGACCCCTATTATTTCACCTTTCTTTCCGTTTCCAAAGAAGACATTTCCTCCTTTGAGATTTTCAAGTGAAAGGAATTGTTCCTTTTTCCCTGTCATATGCTTAGAGCAGCCACTATCCAAACACCAAAATTGGCTGCCTCCCTTCACTTGTACCTTCAAAAGAGATCAGGGTTTAGTTTTAAGAACCCAAACTAGTTTGGGTCCCTTTCCATGAGATAATGGATGAATCAGATTTTTTCTGGCCCAAGTTGGTAGCCAATTTTTCTTTTTAATGAATCTCTCAATTTTCTGACTGGCCTTTTCTTTTGCAGAACACTCATATTTAGAGTGGCCAGTCTTCCCACAATGGGTGCAAATTTTATTTTTAGGGAGAGTGAGATACTTGCTTTTTGGATCCCATTTAGGCAATTGATTCCCAAAACCAAGTCCTCTCCGGTTGCTACTATGATTCTCCTTGAGCCATATTAAAGCATCAGAAGACTTATTCCACTTACGTGTTCTATCAAATTCATGTTTGACTTTGCCAAGTTCTTCTTTAAGAGACTTTATCTGCTCATCTTTGGCATACATTTTATCTTTCAATTTACCTAAGTCTTCTTCTAGCTTCGCATGAGAGTGATCAACTACCTTTTTACTGGATCCTAGTCTTAACTTTAAATTTTCAGATTTTAGTTCTAGAATCTCAGTTTCGAGTGGTTGAACCTGGTTCATCGAGACAGTGTTTTTCTTTTCAGATTCACTTACTCTTATTTCCAGGTCCATGCATTTTGCTCTCAGCATTGCACACTCTTTAGATAGTTGATCTTTCTCTTTAGTTGTCTCCTCAGAATCATCAATGAAGTCAAGTAGCAACTCAGAGAGTTTCTCCTTAGATAGAAACTTTATTTTTGTTTTAAGATGTGAGATACTTACCTGTGGTTCTTCATAAGTCTCCTCATCAGATTCTCCAATTGCCATGAGAGCTTGATCTTCTGTCTCACCATCTTCTGATTCTTCATCTGAACTTTCCCCCCAAGCAGCAACCATAGCCTTTGTAGTAGTTTTCTTGGGTTGGACCAGTTCCTTCTTCCTGTTCTTTCTTTCATATCTCTCCTTCCTCCTCTACTTCCCACTGGGGGAAGTTCTTGATGAGATGGTCAATTTTTTCACACCTGTAGCATCCTTCATTAGCTGGCCTTTCAGGGAACTTTGCCTTGTTGAAGGTTTCCCCCTCTAGAGATGCCTTTCTTTCTCATGATAAAGTTTCTGAATTCTTTGGTGATCATGGCCATCTCATCATCCTCCAGATCTGCTCCCTCTGTGATCCTTAGTGCTAGACTTCTTTCTTTCTTTAGAGCATCCATTTTCATGGTCTGCCTTCTGAGTTCGTAAGCAGTAAGGTTGCCAATCAACTCATCTAGTCTAAGGGTTTCCATATTTTTGGATTCCTGAATAGCAGTTATCTTGCTTTCCCATGAGATAGGTAGAACCCTAGTCAAGATATTCTCAACCTTGTCTTCTTCAAGGATGACTCTTCCAAGAGACTTGAGTTCATTAGTCAAGGTTGTGAACCTTGTGTACATCTCCTGAAGTGTTTCACCTTCCTTCATAGTGATGTTTTCATACTGAGAGTATAGCAACGTACCCTAGACCTCTTCACTTGAGTTTTTCCTTCATGTGCCACTTGTAGAGTATCCCAGATTTCCTTGGCAGTGGTACAGCTTTGGATTCTGATGTATTCATCTGGGCCTAGTCCACACACTAGCCACTTCTTAGCCTTGGCATTCTTCTCCCATTTCTTCAGATCCTCAGCCGTGCAGTCAGCCCTAGTTTTAGGTACATCTACTCCTTCAGCAGTTTTCTTCATTGTTGCAAGCGGTCCATCAGTGACTATGTCCCAGAGTTCATAGTCCTCTCCAATAAGGTGATCCTTCATTATATTCTTCCCCCATGAATAGTACTAGTCGTTGAAGAGTGGTGGTCTTGCAGTTGATTGTCCTTCCTAGTTCCCAGGTGGTGCACTCATCTTGATTTTTTCCTAGGTGTTAGCCTCTTCAAGGATAACCTGCTCTGATACCGATTGTTGTTTTAGACTTCAATACTACACAATATTATAAGTTAATTGTGCAGTACCCAATTTTCGAGTGCTGTCTAATAAGAAGAACCTGGTTCTTCTTAATCTACTACTTACTATAGTTTGCAGAATAATTAAGCAGTAATAGTAAAGACACAGGGATTTTTACGTGGAAAACACCTGGCTCAAAAGGTGAAAAAAACCACGAACTACTCCTTAGTAGGATTTGCTCAAACTCTTCACTAGACATTAAGCCAAAACAGACTTACAAAATAAACTCTTTTGTAATCCTAGGACTAACTCTAATCCTCTTTGTATCAACTAGCCTCTAGCTAATTTCTACATAATTCAAGCTAACTCTAACTTGATCATATTGTACCTATTACAATGTGCTTCTAATAAAGCTGATAAGATACAATATTTAAACTCCTACTACAATCAACTAGACTCGATATACAGACAATGAAATTGTTCCTTCTAGTTGAATTGTAGCCTTTGTATCGCACAACAATTCTGCTTTCAAAACCTCTGGAACTTTTGCTTCAGAACTTGATTCACTTTTGTACTTGTGCGTCCCCACTTTCAGTCGTAATACTTTGATTATTTATAGAGGCCGTTTGTTGAGTCCATGATACAATTCTGATCCAACTATTCCTTGGTAGACAAGTTTGATTGTAACTCAACTTCCTTCCTTTATTCATGTCCTAGCTGAAATCAACTTCTGTCTTTTCTATCAATTTGCAACCTTTTCATATTAGGAGACATTCTCTTAGTTCTTTGATATTTAGTAAACACTAATATCTCCTAGACTTGTACTATTTGCGATCCAATTGCTTCATACAGAAGTGTGTGCTATGATGGACCTGGTTCAACTGGACACCTGTTGTCAATCTTCAAAACTCATTCAGTGACATGGGCCAAAAAGAATTAAGGTGATGAACCAATTGAGGGAAAGAGAAGAAGCAGTGAGGTCATGGACAAATGAACCCAGTCCACATAGCTTGGAATTGTACAAGGAGTACTTGAATATAGCTAACAAGTGTCATGTTCATTCTAATGGTGACCTAGGCTATGAAGTTTCAAAAGGGATGGACAAGCATATTGTTAACATGGCTTTGAAGAAATGCACAATTAGGACTTGAGATCTTACTGGAATTCCATGAACCCGTGCCATTAAGTCCATACAACATAAGAAGTTGGACCCATTCATGAAATTCAACTGGTGGTATAGCAAGGAAGCATACCCGTTAACCTATAAACACAAGTTGCAACCAGTGAAAGGTGAGAAATTTTGGAAAGTGGACTCATCTCAAGCAATGGAACCACCTGAGTTAGTCAAGATGGCTGGGAGACCTAAAATTAAGAGAAAAAGAGAAAAATATAAGGCTATCAAAAGGCAAGGTGAGTGGGGAGTTTCCAGGAAAGGGAGAGTCATGACATCCAGTAATTGTGGAGAGCCTAATCATAATGCTAGAGGTTCTGAGAAGTTAATGGTTACTTTTTCTAACTTATTAGTATCCTATTTAGTAGTATTTAACTTTTTTTTTATGTTAACACAATAGCCATGCATGGAAAAGATGGCAAAGACAAACAACACAACTTTGGTTGATGAAGAAGAAATAGAGCTGACTGCACCTGAAGCCAGTCAGCCTACTCAGTCTAATCAACAAAGTGTAGGCTCAAACTTTGTGTTTATGCCTACACCAATATTTACACTCAGTCCAGCACTCAATCCAGCAGTGAATTTCCGGACTTTGACTCTCTAGATCGTGATTCAGATCCAGCTTTAAGGCCAACAACTGTGTCAGAAGTAGGAACAAGACTTCAAGCAAGGCAGAATCCATCTCAACCTTCAGGATCAAGGGCAATAACTTTCAGAGGGGATCATGATGGTGTTAGTGTTCCATCAAATCTGCCTTTCAAACCACCAGGCCTCAGATGGATGGGAAAAGCTGCATTAACGGGAACCTAGTTGGATATGCAAAGTAAACAGAAAATGGAGAAGTTAAAGCCCAGAAAGCGGAAAAAGTGAAATCTCCTGTAATATAATTAGATGGAAAGTATTTTGGCTGTAATTACTACTTTGTGACACTGCTATCTATTTTTGGTTGATGAGACTTACTGTGGGATGCCATATTATAACCCAGGTTGTATAAGATTTTTGGGTTATAACATTGCATCCACCTATGCCATGTGCATTTATGAAAATGAATATGCCATGTGCATTTATGAAATTTAGCCTTTATTTACATGTTGTTGTGTTGTGATTTACTTGTTGTTGTCTATTAGGTTGTCTTCAGCTTATGTTCAGCTTTGAATATGCCATGTGCATTTATGATATAGGGTGATATCTGTTCAGCCATTAAATACATTGAATATTAGGTTGTCTTCAGCATATGTTCAGTTGGTTGTCTTCAGCATATGTTTAGCTGTAAATTTAGCCTTTATTTAGTGATTGATAAAGGGTGATGCATTCGTCCCTAAGGCGCCACTTTTTAAGCTGCCAAAGAGACAAACTTTATAACATTGCAAGCTTTAATTTCCAAACCAGTCATAATCCAAAGTAGGAACAAATAAGTCTAAGTAGTAAGATACATTATCCGATATATAGCTTAAACAAGTTACATAAAGTAAGATACAAAAAGTTAAGGCTTAAAATACATCATCCGATATTTAGCTACAAATATTCATGAGAAACAACACATCTACAAGAAAATAACTTTCATTGTCCATTCCCAATTCAGCTTCAATTTTTTATAATAGCAGCAATAAATCCTACAAATAGCGCACATTAAATCATAATGAAGAACTTCATCTTGAGAATTCTATCTTCCAACTTCTATTGTTTTGTTACTAGAAGATTATTTCTTGCCTTCATCGCAACTACTTTTTCCTGCAATTTGTCCCTTTCAATCTTGTCATCATCCAACAACGACTTCAAATTACTGATTTTAAGATTAGCCACATCCAACTCACACTTCAAATTGTTGATTACAACGAGTGATCTGTCTGAGACAGGATCCTCTGCCCAATCCTAATAACCACATGAACTACCCTAAAAAACAATCCAAAAAAATTTACGTATGAACATTAGCGAAACAAATCAGTCAAAAACAAGAAAAATTCAAAGACGAGCCATGTATAATCACTTACTTCCGGTTTAGGGCACTTGTATAATCTCCTCCCAGTATTTAAAGGAGTCGTCGAAGTAAAATTGTTAGCAAATTCTCCACAATGGCACTTCTTCTTTGATGAACAATTGCCTTCTGACATTGGAGTGAGAGAAATTGGAGAATAAGAGGATTTAAGTTAGAGGGGCTCGGGTGGGTCGGGTTAAAAAGGTTGGGTCGGCTAGTTTTTAACTAGATACGGGGCGGGTGAATTTAGACCAAGGATATTAACACGTGTATTATTTAATTTTCTATTAATTAACTAATGGTTGAGGGGTATTTTACATACCAAAGTAAAACGAGAGGGACTTTAATAACACAAAAGTGAAACGGGGGTAGATATAGCTTATTTTTTTAATAGTAGAGAGGTATTTTAGGCCCTTAACCGTTATTAATATGCAAATAGTGAAGTTAAGGTATTCAAATGGGAAAGTTATAAGTTTATTTATTAAAAAACGGATGCAAGTTTAGGTGACAACGAGGCCATTTTACCTTAAAATAATTTAATAAATTATAGCAAATTATTTACTTATCATTTTTTCATGTTATCATATAATGCTTACTGTAGGAAGTTAACCGCAATTGCATTTTAGAATAACATAATTGTGAAATAGCTGTGCTCAGGTAACTTACACGTATTCATCAAATAAATGTCTCTCAAATTATTTTTCTTTTTCATCCCTTCGTGACAAGGATTGTCTCTCATATGTGGGTGTGTACGCAGCCTACCTTGTGCAGGGATATAAATAAATTCTTTTTTTTTTAACTTCCCTTTCTTGGCACGCTTAGATATCGTACCCCATCGTGTTACTAAAAAAGTTGGACTAGCCAATGAAATTGGTACTCCAACACTTACCAAAAGAACAATATGAATGGCTACAAATATTTTTGAAGTGTCTTCCATCTTAATTCCATACTTTGTGGACCCGTCTTCAGAAAAAACATTATCCTATCAACTTTTACGTGTCTCATGACATGGCAAATTTTTTCTGGCTCAAATTCACTTTCCATATCTCATGGATGAGAGCTCACCTTCACATGTCCCAATCAAGAAAATATTCAAGATCTGCAGCTACTCTCAATTTCTATTCCAGTTCCAAAATATTCATAGCAAAATTTCAAATCTTGATACTACACTAGTGTGTTTATCATTCATCAATCTAAAAATTCTTGAAATTTCTCAGTCATTTTAGTCCATTTTTTAGTAAATGATGGTGTAAAACAGAATGGTGAGGACTTCAGTCCTTCATCAGACTCCCTTGCTGATACCCCATGAAGATCATGCAAAACCCCCAGAATTCAACTTCAACTTGAAGGAACAAGAATGGATTTGTATGATCAAGAAAAGCAACAATATGAAGGAATTGAAGCAAGTCCATGGCCAAATCTTGAAACTTGGATTAATTTGTAGCTCTTTTTGTGCGGGCAATCTTTTAGCTACTTGTGCACTTTCAGAATGGGGCAGCATGGACTATGCTTGTTCGATATTCGGGGAAATCAGTGATCCAGGTTCATTTGAATACAATACTGTAATAAGGGGACATGTTCAAGATATGAACTTAGAAGAAGCTCTATTTTGGTATATTCATATGATTGAAGATGAGGTTGAACCAGATAATTTCTCATATCCTGCACTTCTTAAGGTATGTGCTCGATTTCGAGCCCTCAAAGAAGGAAAACAGATTCATGGGCAAATCTTCAAATTTGGACAAGACGATGATGTGTTTGTGCAGAACAGTTTGATCAATATGTATGGAAAGTGTGGAGAAATTAAGGAATCTTGCATTGTCTTTGAGCAAATGGATCAAAGGACTATAGCTTCTTGGAGTGCACTTATTGCAGCTCATGCTAATTTGGGACTATGGTCTGAGTGCCTCAAACTTTTTGGTGAAATGAACTCTGAGGGATGTTGGAGGGCAGAGGAAAGTACATTAGTGAGTGTGATTTCTGCTTGTACTCATTTGGATGCCCTTGATTTTGGCAAAGCCACACATGGATATCTTGCAAGGAACATGAGTGGTCTCAATATTATAATAGAGACTTCCTTAATAGATATGTATGTTAAATGTGGAAGTCTGGACAAAGGGTTGTTTCTCTTCCAAAGAATGGCAAACAAGAATAAGATGTCCTATAGTGCCATAATATCAGGGCTGGCGTTGCACGGGCGTGGAGAGGAAGCTCTAAGTATCTACCATGAAATGCTCAAAGAAAGATTGGAACCAGATGATGTAGTTTATGTAGGGGTTTTGAGTGCTTGTAGTCATGCTGGACTGGTTGAAGAAGGGCTAAAACGTTTCGATAGGATGAGACTAGAGCATCGGATAGAGCCAACGATTCAGCATTATGGGTGCATGGTTGATCTCTTGGGACGAGCTGGTAGGCTAGACGAGGCTTTGGAGCTCATCAAGGGCATGCCTATGGAGCCAAACGACATCTTGTGGAGAAGTCTGCTAAGTGCTTGCAGAGTTCATCAGAATGTTGAGTTGGGAGAATTAGCAGCCGAGAATCTCTTCCAGATGAAGTCAAGAAATGCGAGTGATTATGTTATGCTCTGCAATATGTATGCACAAGCTCAAATGTGGGAAAAGAAGGCTGTGATTCGGACCAAGATGGCTAATGAAGGGATAAGTCAAGTACCTGGTTCTTGCTTGGTTGAAGTAGATAGAAAGGTGTACAAGTTTGTGTCACAAGATAGAACACATCCCTGCAGTGAAGAGGTCTATGACATGCTTCACCAAATGGAATGGCAGCTGAAATTTGAAGGGTATTCACCAGATACATCACTGGTATTGTTTGATGTAGATGAAGAAGAGAAGAGGCAAAGATTGAGCACTCATTGTCAAAAGCTGGCAATTGCATTTGCACTTATAAAAACATCTCAGGGTTCTCCTATAAGGATAGTAAGAAATGTCAGAATGTGTAGTGATTGCCACACATACACTAAACTAATTTCCATGATTTACGAAAGAGACATTGTTGTTAGGGACAGAAATCGGTTACACCATTTCAAAGATGGAACCTGCTCTTGTAAAGACTACTGGTGAATACATCTTCTTTTACTATTAAAACTCCCATTCTTTATTATAATCATATTTTCTGCAGTTCAAATACGAGTTTTCACAAGGAACACTTTGGTTCTGCCTCACAAAAAGAACTAATTTTATTTCTTTAGTGAGTCATTAAGGGGGTGATATGAGCAGGGAAATTGACAAGAAAATACTGTATAGACGAGCTCTAACTGCTTAAATTAAAATATATATATATATATATATATATATATATTTAACTCACATAATCTGAAATCAATAAATTTGAACTATGAAGTACATTTCCAGCAAGATATATATTTTTTTATGCAATGATCCATAAGACTAGAGCAGGCTCTCATTTGGTGCTTATTTCTTCTTGGCAAATGTTTGCGCCCTTGTTCAAACAATAGAAATGTCATTTTGATGCTACGGTCTTGAAACTCACATAACCTACCGGATAAAGACTACTTGAACTAGAAAGGACACACCTAATATAGTAAGATTAAGATCTCATGTTATAGTTATATAGCATAATAATAATACTGCAAGTGATCTCCTACTTCCATACAACTATTCCAGCTGAACTGAAGATAATTTCCTTTGCTCGAGGATCATTTTCTTCCAAGGACACACCGCGAGGATCTTCTCTTACTAGCATAGCAAGGACATTGACCCAACTCCAAGCTTTAGTCACATTTTTGCTTGAATCTCCCAAAGTGACTGCAAAAACTGCATCGAATCCACCAACATCTGGAATGCCGGCTAACAAAACTCCCTCCATATTCATCGTAGCATCTAGAAGCTGAGACTGATTCTGGTTCATCTGTGAACAGTGCAAAAGGTGAAAGAAATGGCCATAAATTAAACATGGAACAAGGCAGCAGCGCACTGGACTCCTTAAGAGCTTTTGACCTTACGAGCTTTGTTTGAATGTCAAGATCGTGGAAATATGTCAATTGGGAAAATTGCAGTAAAGTAAATTAGACAAAAGAAAAACAATTTTCTTGCAAGTATCTGTTGAAATGAAGAAAAACTTTAAGATAAGAAGAAACCATCTTCCTACAAATAATCCTTCACTTTTGCAACACACGTTTGCATGGAACCTACTTTTCTTTCTCATTTGGAAATAATTTTACAAAAACATGGAAGGAGACATTTTAACTATTTTCTTGTTACTTTTTGGACATTTAAAGAAACCCAAAGGAGATCAAATTCTTCAGAAACAAAGCCTGATTTTGCATCATTGAGATACAGTGATGTCTTGATGAAGTAATTCACACATGGGCGGGGAGAAAGAAAAGAAACAAGCTTCTAGTTACATGCTACTGGAAAAGTTACTGGAATTCCTGCAGCCTCTCCCATCTTGCGCATTCGATACCTAATCCGAAGCATAGCATCTCGAACTCCTAATAATTCTTTAACAATTTCTGCTTGAGTCGGTTCATTAGCTCGCTCCAACCACTGTTCATGGTGAAAAGCAGTAGAAACCAAAGTTCCAAATGAAAAGGAATCTATAGAGTTTAGAATAATATTCTATGGATAGAAAATCCAGAATTCAACAAAAAAGTAATGAGAATCCAATTGACGATAAAAATATTTACAATAGAAAGTTTGGGCTATACATGTTATGGGATTGGGATCTTTCATCTCAAGGAAGTAGACAATCTGTTTTATGCTTTGTAATTAAAATTGACTTATGAATAGGGCAAAGATAACAATCACTATGACTACGTCCTCTAGTCAACATCAGTGTTTTAAAAAGCGTTTCCGGAGCGAGGCGCACCAAAAACGTCCCGAGCGATAGTGTGGGGCGAAAGTCTCAAGAGGCATACGCTAGGGTTGGGCATTTATCGGGTATAACCGATAGCCCGAACCGAAAAAAGCTTATTGGTGTATCGATATCGGGTTATTGGGTTAACGGTTCGGTAACGATTTTGTATTTTGTAACTATTGGGTTATCGGTTCGGGCCACGGTTTGCCCAATTTCTTAATGGATTAACCGATAACCCAATAAGATTTAATAAAATTATGATTTTACCCTTAAGTATATAAATACATATAGGGCTTCATTCTCTCTTTTTCTTCCCATCAAGATTGAAGTTTCACAGTTCACTATACATCTAGGGCTTCATTCTCCTTTTTTCTCCCAATTTTCCCATCAAGATTGAAGTTTCACAGTTCACTCTTCAGACTCTGATTCAATTCTTCATCAGTTCTTCAAAATTTTAAGTACAACCACATTCTTAGAATCTTAGCGTAAGTTTGTATTCCAAAAAATTTCTTTGTTAAGAACAAATTTCGTTCCTTTCTTTTGAGTTTTACAGTGGAGCTCGATAATAATAATAATAATAATAATAATATAGGATTTTTGATTGTTTTCGATTCCTTATTTTGTGCTCATATTTTAGTATTATGTTTGGACTTGTTAATTTTAAGGTGAAATTTCTACTACTTTGTATTGTTATTAATGTATTTGGACAGCTGTTGAATTACTAGTACTCTTGTTGCTCTTGCTACAATTGAACTCTGAAAAATGACTTGATCTCTTGATTATGGTTTGGCAGAAACCAAAAAATTATAATTTATGTTCCTGTTAACTACTATTTCCAGTGAATTGGAGATGGGATGCTTGTGGAGTTGTAGTATCAATTTTTTAGATTGCACAAGTCATGAATTTGTCAAAATGAAGCATGCTTCAAATATTAATTGTGGCCAGAACAGAGAAATGGGTAGTATACTATATGTGAATTCTTCTATTTTTTGCTTGACTCCAGTGAATTGTCTTCTCTTCAGTCAACATTTTGGGTAAATGGACCCTGACCCGTAATTTGACGGTCCCGGAGGGTCCGTAGGAAAATATGGGACTTGAGCGTATGCCCGGAATCGAATTCCGAGGTCCCAAGCTCGATAAATAAATTTTTGAAAGAAATTATTTTTCTGAAAATATAAAGGATTTTATGGTATCGGGCCCGTATTTTGGTTCCGGAGCCCGGTACAGGTTCAATATGATAATATGATATGTCTGTAAAATTTGGTAAGAAACGGAAGTCGTTTGACGTGATTCGGACTCGTAGTTGTGAAATTTGATACTTTGGAAGTTTTGGAAATTTTCTTTGATTTTTAGGTTTGGAAGTTTTGGAAATTTTCTTTGATTTTTAGGCTAAATTCATTGTTTAAAGTGTTATTTTGGCGATTTAATCGCATGAGTAAGTCTGTAGGATGTTTTTGAGGTTGTGTACATGTTTGGTTTGGAGCCCCGAGGGCTCGGGTGAGTTTCGGATAGGCGCCGGAGTGTTTCGGACTTGGAAAATCTGGTGTCTTTAGTTGTTGATGGTATCTGAGATTTTATTTTATGCGAACGCACAGCACAAAATTGGGAGGGGGCAGATTTTGCACTATGCGAACACATAGGACCAGGTGTGAACGCGGAGCATAGGAAATTTTCTCTATGCGAACGCACATTGGTGGTCGCGAACGCATAACATAAGAGAAGGGTTGGGGGCTGGGTAGTGTTAAAGCAGTGCGAACGCATCCCTTTGGACGCGAAGGGTAGGGTAGGGGAGCCTATGAGAACGCACTGCCCTGGTCGCGAACGCATTAGGCTATATTTTTGCCCAGTTTTCTTAAAACAGTAGCACTACGGGACATCTTCAAATTTTCATAACTCACTCTCTAAAACTCGAAATTGGGCGATTTTTGAAAGGGAATTTCACCACAAAACCATAGGTATGTATTCTTAGACTTGTTTTCTTCAATTTCCATTAACACTCATTAGATTTCTAGGCCTAAATCATGTTCTTAAGGGTAAAAAATTAGGGATTTGGGTAGAGTTAGGGCCTTTTGGATAATTGGAATTTAGACCTCGTTTTGGGGTCGAATTCCGAAACTAATTACATATTCGGGCTCGTGGGTGAATGGGTGATCGGGATTTGGTCCGAACCTCGTATTTTGACCAAGCAGGCCCGGGGTCGATTTTTGACTTTTTAGGAAGAATGCTGGAAAACCTATAATTAAGCATTGAAATTGAATTATTTAGCATTTATTGATGTTATTAAGTCATCTATGTCTAGATACAATTGATTTGGAGTCAAGTTTTTTTTTTTATAAAGTAAATTGTATTAATCAAAAGAGAGAGAACTCCCGTATACAAGAAGTATACCAAAAAGTAGAGAATTTACATCAAAACATGATTTTCTGCAAAAGACGCCCAATCTTCTATACAAATGGGGCTACATGAGTGCACCAAAAAGGGATCAAAGATAAAATACTATTCTTAAGATGTGAAAAAGTAGACTCAATCCCCTCAAATGCTCTCCTATTTTTCTCTCCCCCCCCCCCCCTACCTTCCCC